>SJYA01000200.1:32251-45913 GCA_006410615.1 Neotragus moschatus
TTTTTTTTGAGTGTTTTTGATGTAGGCTTTTCTTTATAAAGCATTTGTTGAATTTGTTACAATATTGCTTTTGGATTTCTTTGGAAGGAATGATGCTAAAGCTGAAGCTCCAGTACTTTGGCCACCTCATGCGAAGAGTTGACTCATTGGAAAAGACTCTGATGCTGGGAGGGATTGGGGGCAGGAGGAGAAGGGGACGACCGAGGATGAGATGGCTGGATGGCATCACTGACTCGATGGGCGTGAGTCTGAGTGAACTCTGGGAGTTGGTGATAGACAGGGAGTCCTGGTGTGCTGCGATTCATGGGGTCGCAAAGAGTTGGACACGACTGAGTGACTGAACTGGACTGAACTTAAATGAACTGCTTTTGTATTATTTTTTGATTTTTGTGGCCATGAGACATGTGGAATCTTAGCTCCTTGACCAGGAATCAAACCTGCACCCTCTGCATTGGAAGATAAAGTCTCAACTACTGGACTGCCAGGGCAGTCCCTGAATTGCATTATTTTGAAGAAGAAATCACAAGTGTCACCCTGCACCATGCACCTAACAGGACCATGTTAAGTGATTATATTCTGAGCGAATGTAAGAAGGGGTGGTGGGGCTTTACAAATCAAGCAAACTAATGTCATGGAAGTCTTAGGAATGATCTAGAATACAGCCTGGTGCTTACTAGTTCCCATACTGTGAGGTACTTTATTGACTTTTGCAAAAACTTTAGGAGGGAGGTAGTACTATCTTCTCTTTCAAGAAATTTTCCATTTCTCTTTTATAGAGAAAACAGGCTTAAGAAGGTAGATATACCTGGAGTCTCATAACTAGCAAGTGACTGACTTAAGATTTGACCCAGTTCCTTGGGTTCCAAACACAGAACTCTTAACATCTTGATTATCTTTTATATGTATCATTTCCTGTTTTCCATTTCTCATTTTATTCTTTCCTGCCCTCCTCCTATATTTCTTAGATACTCTAGAGCTTAGTTCCTTTCAAAGAGATGATGTGTGTGATTTATCAATAATATTGCATTTTAATGTCTGAATGAATTCAATCCTGCTTTTAGTTTTATTCTCTCTCTTTTCTGTGATTTTCATTTGTTGTCTAAATTCTTTTATGAGCTGAGTCCTTTTCTCTCCTTCTTTTCTTTAATAATGGAAATACTGAAGGCTATACATTTGCCTCTGAAAGCAACTTAGAGCATATTCTAAAGGATCTTACCTAGTGTTCTTTTTTGTTTTATAAGTAATCTGTTATTACATCTTTAATATCTCCTTTTCGCCTCATAGTTAATTTTCTTTATTTCTAAGGGACTGTGATTTGATGATCTTTTTAAAAAGTGTTAGTCTCTCAGTCATGTCCAACTCTTTGTGACCCCATGGATTGTAGTCTGCCAGGCTTCTGTCCATGGAATTTTCCAGGCAAGAATACTGAAGTGGGCAGCATTCCCTTCTTGTTAAACTTAATGTTACTTCTTGGTTGTAGTTTATTGCTGTGATGATGGTCCACTGTTTTCCTCTTAAGTTTGTATACAGGTATATTGCTATTTAGAAATATGTGTAGTTATAATTATGGAAATGAAAGTGAGCAGGATTTGAAAACAGTGCTTATAATTCACTTCAGTTCAGTTCAGTTCAGTGGCTCAGTCGTGTCCAACTCTTGGTGACCCCATGAATCACAGCATGCCAGGACTCCCTGTCCATCACCAACTCCCGGAGTTCACTCAGACTCACGCCCATTGAGTCAGTGATGCCATCTAGCCATCTCATCCTCTGTCGTCCCCTTTTCCTCCTGCCCCCAATCCCTCCCAGCATCAGAGTCTTTTCCAATGAGTCAACTCTTCGCATGAGGTGGCCAAAGTACTGGAGTTTCAGCTTCAGCATGTAATTCACTTACTTTAGTCTAAATTTTGAGTTCTTGTTTCTCCAACTGATGTGCGTTGTTTCTTTTATTATTAAATAAAATATATATTCTCAATGAAATTCTTAGGGCACATTTCTAGCTTTGGTTTTTATAGGAAAATGGTTCCAGCCTGTTCTGTATCAATCAATACACAGTGAAAAAATGAAGAGCTGTTGTTAAGTTGAACAGTAGGACTAGCTAAGAAACCCATCAACGTTTAACAATTTTAATGAACTTTTCCAAAATGTCATATTTTCACTTTGAATCATTTCACATTAAAATCTATGGTCTTCCTGCCAATGTTATATTTAATGAAGCTGTGTGCTTTCAGCCAGATTTGGATCAAAGTGAATGTGAGTGAGTTGGAAGGAGAATCCATTACAAACCCAAGTGTCTGAGGGGAAATTTCCTGAGCATGTGGGACTAGGTTCTATTCATTCCTTCGGGACAATCTTAGCCACAGTCCCCGATGTCCCAAGGCAGTGAGTCATTCAGGACTACTTGGGAATTGTAAGTTAGGTCAGTGAAATGTCTCTCTCACATATTTATCCTTCTTCCACTGATTCATGGTGTCTGTGCTGGATTTCCAAGGGAGAAACCATGAAAGACAGAAGGAAGTGACTGGTGTTTGATCCAGGAGACGATGTTTGCATGTTAGTATTTTCTTTTTTTATTTCAGGAAAGGTGGTTTATATAGATTTACTGACAAGCTATGATGACCTAGAAGTGGCAGAGGAGTGTCAACTTAAAAAAAAAATAGTCACAATTTAGAAAGTGAGAGTTATATTTTATTTGGTAGAAATTTTTCGGACTTCAAGCCTGGGAGACAACATTTCAAGTGACTCTAAGAGAACTGTTCCAAGGGGAGCCAGGTTATATAGAAAGTTTTAGAGCAAAGGGCAGGTAGTCTGAACATGGAAAGATTATTGTTAGTTAAGGAAAAGCAGATATCTCAAGGAATTTAGCACTTTTCTCTGTATGGGAAGATGCGAGAGTCTGGGCTCACTGAAATAATTTCCTTTCATATGCATCTTAGCTGTCTGGGGCCAGTTGTTCTTCAGTCACTGAGTTGGGTCCCACTGCAACCCCATGGATTGCAGCACGCCAGGCTTCCTTTACTATCTCCCGGAGTGTGCTCAGACACATGTCCATTGAGTCAGTGATGCCATCCAACCATCACCCCCTTCCCCTCCTGCCCTCAACCTTTCTCAGCGTCAGTCTCTTTTCCAATGAGTCAGCTCTTTGCATCAGCTGGCCAAAGTATTGGAATTTCAGCTTCAGCATCAGTCCTTCCAATGACTATTAAGGGTTGATTTCCTTTAGGATTGACTGGCTTAGTCTCCTTGCTGTTGAAGGAACTGTATCCCGTTTCTGTGTGTGTGTGTGTGTCCCTCCCCCCATAGCTCCTCAGTACTGCCTTAGGGAGTGGGTGGGCTGCCAGATCACAGGTATGGCTCTCCCTGGGTACTCTTGGGCTCAGAAATTCACATTTGGAGGGCCGGAGTTACTGACGGCTGTGACAATCTTGTTTATTGATACGGCAGGAAATACTCCATTTCTCAGGAAGGGGGGCAGTTCTGGAGAGGTAAGATGTGGCAGGAAAAACTAAGAAAGGCGGGGACACAGCTGAATGGAAGCACTCCCATCTGTTTTCGACTCTTGAATGTTGCAACCATCTGTCT
Organism: Neotragus moschatus; assembly: GCA_006410615.1. Lineage (NCBI taxonomy): Eukaryota > Metazoa > Chordata > Mammalia > Artiodactyla > Bovidae > Neotragus > Neotragus moschatus. The sequence continues at coordinate 35,831 of SJYA01000200.1, forward strand.
GCTCTTCAATTACAGTTCCTGCCTTTTGAGCTTTCTTTAAACAGAAATAAAAACCTAGTGGGTAAAAATTATGGAAAAAACCATTTTTCTTTCAAAATATTCATAGAGAGAGGAGGAAGTCTGTCCTGACAGATCTAAATGCAGTATGGCTTGTGGGTGGAATTCTGCCCAATACCCCGCTATTGTGTTTGCAGCTTAGCAAAGCTGGCACAGGTGCATTGCTGATATTCAGGCAATTACTGCTTTGAGTAATTTTATTCATTTATTCACTTAGTAAATGCTGAAGTGTTCTAGGGCTGACATATCAAGGGACCAGAAGTGAGGGAGGGTCTTAAAGAATAGAAATTGCTTGTCTCACAGCTTTGGGGGCTGGAAGTCTGAAGTCACGGAGCTTCCCACTAGCTGTCTGTTTTACATATTGTTCAGTTGCTAAATGGTGTGTGACTCTTTGTGACCCCATGAACTGCAGCATGCCAGGCTTCCCTGTCTTTCATATTTCCCAGAGTTTGCTCAAACTCATGTCCATGGAATCAGCGATGCCATCCAACCGTCTCATCCTCTGTCCCCTCTTTCTCCTCCTGTCCTCAGTCTTTCCCAGCATCAGGATCTTTTCCAGTGAGTTGGCTCTTTGCATCAGGTGGTCAAAGTATTGGAGCTTCAGCTTCAGCATCAGTCCTTCCAATGAAGATTCAGGGTTGATTTCCTTTAGGATATACTGGCTTGATCTCCTTGGTCTCCAAGGTACTCTCAATTCTCCAGTCTTCTCCAGTGCCACAATTTGAAAGCATCAGTTCTTTGGTGCTCAGTCTTCTTTATATAAGGTCTAACTCTCATATCCATATGTGACTACTGGAAAAACCGTAGCTTTGACTTACATTGACCTTTATTGGCCAAGTGATGTCTCTGCTTTTTAATATGCTGTTTAGATTTGTCATAGCTTTTCTTCCAAGAAGTACGTGTCTTTTAATTTTATGTGTGCAGTCGCTGTTTGCAGTGATTTTGGAGCCCTAGAAAATAAAATCTGTCTCTGTTTCCACTTTTTCTCCATCTATTTGTCATGAAGTGATGGGACTAGATGCCATGATCTTTGTTTTTTAAACGCTGAGTTTTAAGCCAGGTTTTTCACTCTCCTCTTTCACCTTCATCAAGAAAGAGGCTCATTAGTTCTTCAATTTCTGCCATCAGGATAGTATCATCTGCATATCTGAGGTTGTTGATGTTTCTCTCGGAAATCTTGATTTCAGCTTGTGATTCATCCAGCCCCGCATTTTGTATGAGGCTCAAATGGTAAAGAATCCACTTACAATGCAGGAGATCTGAGTTCAGTTCTTGGACTGGGAAGATCCGCTGGAGAAGGGAATGGCAACCCACTGTGATATAGTATACTTGCTTAGGGAATCCCATGGACAGAGGAGCCTGGCAGGCTATAGTTCATGGATTGCAAAGAGTCAGACATGACTGTGCGACTAACATTTTCATTTTCACTCTGCATAGAAGTTAAATAAGCAAGGTGACAATATACATCCTTGATGCAATCTTTTCCCAATTTTGAACTAGTCTGTTGTTCCATGTCTGTTTCTAACTGTTGCTTCTTGGCCTGCATACAAGTTTCTCTAGAGGCAGGTAACGTGGTCTGGTACTCCCATCTCTTGAAGAATTTTCCACAGTTGGTTGTGATCCACAAAATCAAAGGCCTTAGCATAGTCAATGAAGCAGAAGTAGATGTTGTTTTGGAATTCTCTTGCTTTTTCTGTGATCCAACGGATGCTCGCAATTTGCTCTCTGGTTCTTTTAGAAAAGGCAGAGGAACCAGGTGTCAAATTTTACACATGGTAGTGTAAGTATGTCAGTGTTAGTGTATGTGTGTCAGTGGTAGTATGTGTGTGCCAGTGGTAGTGTGTGTCTGTCCGTGGTAGTGTACGTGTGTCCGGGGTAGGGTATGTGTGTCTGTGGTAGTGTATATGTCAATACTGCTGTCTCAGTTCATCTTACTTTCCCTTTTATCCACTTGTGAACGGGTTCTTTCTCTATGTTTGTGCCTCTATTCCTGCCCTGCAAATACCATCAGTACCATTTTTCTAGATTTCATATATATGTGCTAATGCGCAGTACTTGTTTCTTGCTTTCTGACTTGCTTCACTTTGCATAACAGGCTTTAGGTGCTTTGATGACAGTTTTTAGCATCCCTTGGCTTATGGAAACATCACCCTGATCTCTTTCTTCATCGTCACTCAATGTTCTGTGTGTGTGTGTGTGTGTGTGTGTGCGCGTGCATCTTTGTTCAAATTTCTGTTCACTAAAGATCCCAGTCATATTGGATCAGGGACCACCCTGCTCCAGTATGAGCTCATCTTAAGTAGTTAAATCTGCAGGGACCCTGTTTCCACATGAGGCTACTTTTTGGGGACCTGCCTCTTGAGAAATCCGTATGCAGGTCAAGAAGCAACAGTTAGAACTGGACATGGAACAACAGACTGGTTCCAAATAGAAAAAGGAGTACGTCAAGGCTGTATATTGTCACCCTGCTTATTTAACTTAAATGCAGAATACATCGTCAGAAACGCTGGACTGGAAGAAACACAAGCCGGAATCAAGATTGCCGGGAGAAATACCAATAACCTCAGACATGCAGATGACACCACCCTTATGGCAGAAAGTGAAGAGGAACTAAAGAGCCTCTTGATGAAAGTGAAAGAGGAGAGTGTAAAAGTTGGCTTAAGGCTCAACATTCGGAAAATGAAGATCATGGCATCTGGTCCCATTACTTCATGGGAAATAGATGGGGAAACAGGGGAAACAGTGTCAGACTTTATTTTGGGGGGCTCCAAAATCACTGCAGATGGTGACTGCAGCCATGAAATCGAAAGATGCTTACTCCTTGGAAGAAAAGTTATGACGAACCTAGATAGCATATTCAAAAGCAGAGATATTACTTTGCCGACTAAGGTCCGTCTAGTCAAGGCTATGGTTTTTCCAGTGGTCATGTATGGATGCGAGAGTTGGACTGTGAAGAAGGCTGAGCACCGAAGAATTGATGCTTTTAACTGTGGTNTGGGTTCCAAAATCACTGCAGATGGTGACTGCAGCCATGAAATCGAAAGATGCTTACTCCTTGGAAGAAAAGTTATGACCAACCTAGATAGTATATTCAAAAGCAGAGATATTACTTTGCCGACTAAGGTCCGTCTAGTCAAGGCTATGGTTTTTCCAGTGGTCATGTATGGATGCGAGAGTTGGACTGTGAAGAAGGCTGAGCACCGAAGAATTGATGCTTTTAACTGTGGTGTTGGAGAAGACTCCTGAGAGTCCCTTGGACTGCAAGGAGATCCAACCAGTCCATTCTGAAGGAGATTGGCCCTGAGATTTCCTTGGAAGGAATGATGCCAAACCTGAAATTCCAGTACTTTGGCCACCTCATGCGAAGAGTTGACTCATTGGAAAAGACTCTGATGCTGGGAGGGATTGGAGACAGGAGGAGAAGGGGACGACCAAGGATGAGATGGCTGGATGGCATCACTGAGTCAATGGGTGTGAGTCTGAGTGAACTCTGGGAGTTGGTGATGGACAGGAAGGCCTGGTGTGCTGCGATTCATGGGGTCGCAAAGAGTGGGACACGACTGAGTAATTGAACCAAATTGAACTGAACTGAGGGTTAGGACTTCATATGGATTAGGGAGAAGACAATTCAAACCATTGAAGTAATATTTATTTACACACACAGTGAATGTTTAGTTTGATAGCCATAAGTTTGTTTTCTAAGTCTGTGAGTCTGTTTCTGTTTTGTAAATAAGTTCATGTGTATTATTATTATTTTTAGATTCTGCATGTAAGTGATACCATATGACATTTGGTCTTCTCTATCTGGCTTGATTCACTCATTATGACAGTCTCTAGATCCATCCGTGTTGCTGCAAATGACAATGTTTCATTCTTTTTAAAAGGCTGAGTAACATTCCATTGCCACTGGAAAGTTTTAAGTGCTGGAATGACGCTGTTGGACTTGTGGTTTTGAAAAGTTCAGAGTCATGCAGCGTAGAGGCTGGAGTGAAGGCGATTAAGTCTAGTGTTCGTGAGATTAAAGCAGTGCAAATGAGTTTGAGTTTGCTTCTTGTGGGCAAATTCAAAGACCCTTTAGCCTGAAAAGAGGAGTGGGATTTGAGATGTCTATGGATGTTCAGAGGCTTTTGGATTTGGAGTATGGAACAGGCTTCCCAGGTGGCACGGTGGTAAAGAACCTGCCTGCCAATGTGGGAAATGCAAGAGACTTGGGTTTGATCCCTGGGTTGGGAAGGTCCCCTGGAGAAGGAAGTGGCAACCCACTCCAGTATTCTTGCCTGGGAAAGCCCATGGACAGAGGAGCCTAGTGGGCTATAGTCCATGGGGTTGCAAAAGAGTCTGACACAGCTTAGTGACTGAGTGATCATGTATCAAAAAGTGTGGAAGGACAATATGGATTGAGGGGTGATTTTGAGTATAACCAGTGAAGCAGAAGAGTGAGATTGTGTTAAGTTAGAAGAGAGGGTCAAGTGCTCACCTCGATTTTAGGGGCAAGATGAGGACAAGAGCTAACAAAGGAGAGTCAGGATGAAAAATCAGAGTGCTTAGAGAAGAAACAGGTGAGCAACTCTCAGCTGCAGCATGTGGCATCTAGTTCCCTGACCAGGAATTGAAGCCAGGCCCCTTGCACTGGGAGCAGAGTCTTAGCCACTTGACCACCAGGGAAATTCCGGAGGCTCAGTCTTGACACTTTATCTTTTACTGTCTAATCTGCTATATATGAAAATATCAGCAGTTTGATAGCCAAAAGGCATTTAGAATCTTTACTGAAATCTTTTATTTATTTATTTTTGTTTGCGTTGGGTCTTTGTTGCTGAATGCAAGCTTTCTTTAGTTACTTGGTTTCTTTTGTTGCAAAGCTCAGGTGCATCTAGCGAACTTAAGTAGTTGTAGCGTGTGGGCTCAGTAGCTGTGGTTCTGGGTCTCTAAAGCACAGGCTCAATAGTTGTGGCTTGTGGGCTTAGTTGCTCTGCAGCACGTGGAATCTTCCCAGACCAGGGATCAAACTTGTGTTCCCAGCATTGGCAGGCAGATTCTTAACCTCTGGACCACGAAGGAAGTTCCCTGCAATCTTTCAAAGAGCACAAAAAGCGATTCCATTCATAATGCAAAACAAAAGTTTAAATTCTCCCTCCTCCCTCCCTGTAATTTTCTGCCTTCTAAGTTACCCTGTCCCCTTGCTCTAAATCCTCCACTGTGTCTCCAACCCCACCTACCCCTTTCTTTGGTCCTGGCACCTCTTATCTTCCATGTTGATTTTCTTCTGTTCTACTGTATTTCTCAATTCTTCCCTCGTCTGTGGCCCATAAAAGACAGAAATGGTCTGGACCTGACAGAGCAGCAGATATTAAGAAGAGGTGGTAAGAATACACAGAAGAACTATACAAAAAGGATCTTCATGACCCAGATAATCACAATGGTGTGATCACTCGCCTAGAGCCAGACATCCTGGAATGTGAAGTTCAGTGGGCCTTAGGAAGAAGCATAACTACAAACAAAGCTAGTGGAGGTGATGGAATTCCAGTTGAGCTATTTCAAATACTAAAACATGATGCTGTGAATGTGTGACACTCAATATGTCAGCAAATTGAAAATTCAGCAGTGGCCACAGGACTGGAAAAGGTCAGTTTTCATTCCAATCCCAAAGAAAGGCAATGCCAAAGAATGCTCAAACTACCGCACAATTGCACTCATCTCACATGCTAGTAAAGTACTGCTCAAAATTCTCCAAGCCAGGCTTCAGCAGTATGTGAACCATGAACTTCAAGATGTTTAAGCTGGTTTTAGAAAAGGCAGAGGAACCAGAGATCAAATTGCCAGCATCTACTGGATCATGGAAAAAGCAAGAGAGTTCCAGAAAAACATCTATTTCTGCTTTATTGACTATGCCAAAGCCTTTGACTGTGTGGAGCACAATAAACTGTGGAAAATTCTGAGAGAGATGGGAATACCAGACCACCTGACTTGCCTCTTGAGAAAGCTGTATGCAGGGCAGGAAGCCACTGTTAGAACTGGACATGGAATAACAGACTGATTCCAAATCTGGAAAGGAATACATCAAGGCTGTATATTGTCACTGTGTTTATTTAACATATACAGAGTACATCATGAGAAACGCTGGGCTGGAAGAAGCAGAAGCTGGAATCAAGATTTCTGGGAAAAATATCAATAACCTCAGATATGCAGATGACACCACCCTTATGGCAGAAAGAGAAGAAGAACTAAAGAGCCTCTTGATGCAAGTGAGAGAGGAGAGTGAAAAAGTTGGCTTAAAGTTCAACATTCAGAAAACTAAGATCATGGCATCCGGTTCTGTCACTTCATGGCAAATAGATGGGGAAACAATGGAAACAGTGAGAAACTTTGTTTTTTTTGGGCTCCAAAATCACTGCAGATGGTGATTGCAGCCATCAAATTAAAAGACGCTTACTCCTTAAAGGGAAGTTATGACCAACCTAGATAGCATATTCAAAAGCAGAGACATTGCTGCCGAAAGTCCATCTAGTCAAGGCTATGGTTTTCCCAGCAGTCATGTATGGATGTGAGAGTTGGACTGTGAAGAAAGCTGAGCATTGAAGAATTGATGCTTTTGAACTGTGGTGTTGGAGAAGACTCTTGAGAGTCCCTTGGACTGCAAGGAGATCCAACCAGTCCATCCTAAAGGAGATCAGTCCTGGATGTTCATTGAAAGGATTGATGTTGAAACTGAAACTCCAATACTTTGGCCACCTGATGCGAAGAGCTGACTCATTTGAAAAGACTCTGATGCTGGGAAAGATTGAGGGCAGGAGCAGAAGGGGCTGACAGAGGATGAGATAGTTGGATGGCATCACCGACTCAATGGACGTGAGTTTGGGTAAATTCCGGGAGTTGATGATGGACAGGTGCACTGTGGTTCATAAGCTCACAAAGGCAAACACGACTGAGTGACTGAACTGAACTGTGACCTTAATTCTATGCAAGGAACATGTTGGTAGTGGCAGTAATCTTGGCAGGGTGGGTCAGAGGAATAGCTTGTCAGTATTCCTCTGTTAACTGTTTGCTGACCCAAAGCAGGTTAATGGTGACTTTTGCTAGAATGCTTTTAGATAAGCAACAGGAGCAGAAGCAGATTGCAGTGTGTTGAAGATTAATTCATTGGTGAATAAGATCATCCAAAGTGGTGAGTGGAGACTATTTTTTCCAGAAGCTTGATTTGGAAACAAGAAAATAAGAGGCTTACTAGACGATGCCAGGTTGCTTAGATAAGGTGCCTTAATTGTTTATTTTGGGGGAAGGAATGAAGTTTTGTTTTGCAACCATACTTAAAGCAGAAATTCATGTAGGTAGTGGCTGTTATCTTAAGAGAAAAAACAATACCATTTGCGTTCCTTGTTATCAATATGTATTGTCATTGGAACTGATGAGGAGGACATTCACAGTATCCTTTCCACTCCCCAGCCAGAAACCTGGATCCTAGAACAGGAACATTTTCTACTGTGTGTGTGCTCAGTTGTGTCTGACTCTTTGCAACCCCATGGACTGTAGCCCTCCAGGCTCCTCTGTCCATGGATTTCTCCATGCAGGAATAGTGAAGTGGGTAGCCGTTCCCTTCTCCAGGGCATCTTCCTGACCCGGGGACTGAACCCACGTCTCTTGTGTCTCCTGCATTGGCAGGTGGGTTCTTTTCCCCTCAAACCACCTGGGAAGCCCCACTTTCTAATTAGAGATGTTTAAACATTATGAGAACAGGGTGAGCTGTGAATGGGAGTCCACCTTGAGGGGAAGGAATGAGGAGAGTGATAAGGAATGATGCAGGGAAAAAGTGTCCTTTGTTTTGTGATCATAGACTTCCCCCAGATGATTTATTCAGCAAATATTTGTGCATCTCTCACCATTTCCTTCCAATTGTGCTATTCCTTGGGTTCCTGGGAATATAGCAGGTGGACAGAATATCCCATCATTCCCTTGCTAATTTTTTTCCTAACCCAAAAATTCCCAATGGGAACTGGCTATTGAATTCTTCTATTAAAAGACTGAGTCCTTTATGTCTGTAAACAGGGGAGTGGTTGCATGATTGCTCTAGTTGAGGAGGCAGATGTAGACAGCTGGCTCCATCCATCACAGGAGACTAGCTGTGTTTATACCTGGGCCCTTTGGTAATAACTAGTAAAGTTGCTCAGTCATGTCTGACTCTTTGCGACCCCATGGACTGTAGCCTATCTGGCTCCTCTGTCCATGGGATTTTCCAGGCAAGAGTACTGGAGTGGGTTGCCATTTCCTTCTCCAGAGGATCTTCCCAACACAGGGATCGAACCCAGGTATCCCGCATTGGAGGCACACACTTTACCATCTGAGCCACCAGGAAAGCCCTTTGGTAATAATGGACTCCCCAAAAGTCTGTGTGATACCTGTCAGCATCCTGTCACCACTATGGTAGGTGATCCCAAGTTTAAAAATGTAAGGAAAGGTCAAGTTTAAATTAGTGAATGTTGTGCAATGATATTCAGTTTCTTTGCTTCTGCACTCTATACAGCCTGGAAATACAGGGTGGTTAACAGATATTGCTATGGAAGGGTCTTGACAAGGTCTGAACTAGGGTCTGAGTAGGAATGTTCATAACCAGCACAATATTTATATACATGTTGCAGTTGGGAAGCTTGTATCTAGCGTGTCATGTGGAAATTTGCTTTCTTGAGAAGACTGCAGAGATGTTTGCTCAGTCTTTCCTCCTAGTTGCTAATTCTCCACAAATGTTTACTGTTTACTCTTCACCGTAATTTTTGTAAATGAAAAACTGCTTTGAACAGTCTTGGGAATTTGAGTGAAGTCTCTTGGCAACTGTGTAGATCAGTGTTTGAATAAAAAAAAAAAAAAAGGTTCTTAACTCTCCTTCATCAGTGAATTTCTTGACCGAGTGTCATGGCTTCAACATTTTGTCTAGACCCTGGGGACAGGGTCTGCTTCAGGCCAGGCCAAATGATCTTGAACTCAATGGGCAGAAGTCATGCTATTGCTACTGTTGTTTAGTTATTAAAGAAAAGAAGAAAGAAAGTGAAAGTTGCTCAGTCCTGTCTAACTCTTGGCAACCCCAGGGACTGTAAAGTCCATGGCATTCTCCAGGCCAGAATACTGAAGTGGGTAGCCTTTCCCTTCTCCAGGGCATCTTCCCAACCCAGGGGTAGAACCCAGGTCTCCCACATTGCAGGCAGATTCATTACCAGCTGAACCACAAGGGAAACCCAAGAATACTGGAGTGGGTAGCCTATCCCTTCTCCAGGGGATCTTCCTGATCCAGGAATCGAACTGCAGTCTCCCGTGTTGCAGGCAGATTTTTTGCCAATGAGCTATCAGGGAAGCCCATTTAGTTACTAGTGAAGTCAGTCGTGTCCGACTCTTTGCAACCCCGTGGACTGTAGCCTACCAGGCTCCTCTGTCCATTGGATTTTCCAGGCAGTAGTACTGGAGTGGATTGCCATTTCCTTCTCCAGGGGATCTTCCCAACCGAGGGATTGAACCCGGGTCTCCCACATTGTAGACAGACGCTTTACCGTCTAAGCCACCAGGGAGGTCCATTTAGTTACTAAGTCAGGTCCAACTCTTTGCGACCCCATGGACTGAAGTAGCTTGCCAGGCTTTCTGTCCATGAAATTTCCTAGGCAAGAATACTGGAGTGGATNATTGAACCCGGGTCTCCCACATTGTAGACAGACGCTTTACCGTCTAAGCCACCAGGGAGGTCCATTTAGTTACTAAGTCAGGTCCAACTCTTTGCGACCCCATGGACTGAAGTAGCTTGCCAGGCTTTCTGTCCATGAAATTTCCTAGGCAAGAATACTGGAGTGGATTGCCGTTCTCTTCTCCAGGAGATCTTTCTGATCCAGGTACAGAACCCATGTCTCCTACATTGGCTGACAGGTTCTTTATCACTGAGCCACCAGGGAAACCTTGCAGAGGTCACGAGGTTTTCTGTATGTTTGTGAGAAAAACAAAGCTCCTTTCCTAGCCACAGGTCATCAGTAAAATCTGCCCACTTTTTTTTTTTTT
>SJYA01000200.1:46655-68693 GCA_006410615.1 Neotragus moschatus
GTTCTGCCCACTTTCTTAAAGACAAGCAGTGAGTAACAACAGGCTGGAGGAAGCTGTGTGATTACTATACAGGAAAAGATGACAGACATAGAAGTATTGGTCATCTTGGGTAGACATCATGCCCTTGTTATAAGAGCATCTGCTGTGAGACCAGATTGTCCTACCACACTTCCTGCAGTGACGTCTAGGACTTGAAATAGCTCACAGTTCAAAGGACATTTCAGTGCAAGATAGATGGTGATAATCATAATTACCAGGGGCTGCTCAAGAGTGGGCCTGCCTGTGTGGATGAGATTGCCTGTGTTTGGATTCAGTTTTTCCCTGTCTGCTTGTAGATTTCTTTGGTTGTTGGCTGTCATGCTTGAGAGTGAGCTGCTGAGTGATGAAATCTGTGGTGAGAAAGTCATCCCACACTAAAAGGGAGTTTCTGATTGAGGGTTATCTGCTTGTGCTGTGGAGGGGCAGGTCTGTAAGTCAAGAGGCTGTTCTGCCAGAGATTTATCTGCTTCTGAAAAAAGTCACTCTGCTATATTGACAAGTGACGTAGGCTTTTGAATTTTGTCTCCGGACAGCGATGGTTTATTATAGGTGTCTGCAACCATGAAGTTAAAAGACACTTGCTCCTTGGAAGAAAAGCGATGTCAAACCTAGACAGCATATTAAAAAGCAGAGACATCGCTTTGCCAACAGAGGTCTGTATAGTAAGGTTTTTTCAGTAGTCATGTATGAATGTAAGAGTTGGGCCATAAAGAAGGCTGAGTGCCAAAGAATTGATGCTTTTGAACTGTGGTGCTGGAGAAGGCTCTTGAGCATCCCTTGTATAGCAAGGAGATCAAACCAGTCAATCTTAAAGAAAATCAGCCCAGAATATTCACTGAAAGGATTGAAGCTGAAGCTACCATACTTTGGCCACCTGATGCCATAGGAGGAGGAGCCAACTCATTGGAAAAGACCGTGAAGCTGGGAAAGATTGAGGGTAGGAGGAGAACGGGGCAACAGAGTATGAGATGGTTGGATGGCATCACCAACTCAGTGGACATGAGTTTGAGCAAACTCTGGGAGATAGTGAAGAACAGGGAAGTCTGGTGTCTATGAGATTGCAAAGACACAACTGAGCGACTGAACAACAGAAATTACTGTGTGTGCTCTATTCTCCAAAAGAAGACAGTCTTTTCTCTGTCTCGCTTGTATTGAAATATGGCTGATTTACAATGTTGTGTTAATTACTGCTGTATAGCAACATGACTCAGTTATACACACAGATGTATTCTTTCTCATAGTCTTTTCCATTATGATTTATCACAGGATATTGGATATAGTGCCCTGGGCTCTATGGTAGGACCTTGTTTGTTCATTCTATATATATAAGTTGGCATCTGTTAATCCCTACCTCCCACTCCACCCCTCTCCTACCCACCTCCCACTTGGCAGCCACCAGTCTGATCTTTGTTTCACAGACAGGTTTGTTTGTGTCATATTTTAGGTTCCATGTATAAGTGGTATTACAGGGTGTTTGTCTTTCTCTTTCTGACTTACTTCACTTACTGTGATGATAAGTAATATTTGGAGTTGAGGCTTTGGGGAAGTGACTCGGTTTAGACTTAGTGCATTCTCTCCCTCCCTCCTCTCTCACCTCTGCCACTTGAGGACAGAAGGAGAAACCAGCCATCACAAGCCAGGAAGAGGGCTTTTGCTGCAACCCAACCCTACTGCCAGCCTGATCTCAGACTCCAGCCACGGGATCTGTCAGAAAATAAATGTCCGTGGTTTAAGCCTCCATGTCAGTGGTGTTCTGTTAAGGCAGTCTGACTGCCCTAAAATGCCTTTAAAAAAAAATCAGAGATAACTTTTTCTTAAAGAACAATATGTGTACAGGAAAAAAAAATCATACCATAACTACAAGTTTCATTGAATTTTTACACACTGAATGAATTCATAAAACATTATTTCCCCTTTGTTTTTAAACTAGCTGCATTACCTAAACTTATTTGTTCACTTTTACCTAAATGAAATAACATACTTGACTCTTCATTAGGATTTCATCCATGTCATAATAATATCTTTAGAACATGATAATTGTTAGTGCATTTAACGTTTAAAGTCTACATACGAAATAACTAAGCTTGTTTTTTTCTTCTATCTCAATATGGGTTGGGAGAGGGGTGGAATTACCGTTAGAGCATTATTTCTGGAGTACCATATAGAATCCGATTTATTTTGAACAACTTAAATTCCAATAGCAACAGGCTTCATTACCTTTATTTTTCCTCCTTTTGTTCCATTAAACGTTCAAATAGATACAGCATGCGCGTTATTATAGTTGCTGTTCAGTTGGTTGGTCATGTCCGACTCATTGCGACCCCATGAACTGCAGCACTCCAGGCNAACTTAAATTCCAATAGCAACAGGCTTCATTACCTTTATTTTTCCTCCTTTTGTTCCATTAAACGTTCAAATAGATACAGCATGCGCGTTATTATAGTTGCTGTTCAGTTGGTTGGTCATGTCCGACTCATTGCGACCCCATGAACTGCAGCACTCCAGGCTTCCCTGTCCTTCACCATCTCCTGGAGTTTGCTCAGACTCATGTCCATTGAGTCAGTGATGCCATCCAACCATCTCATACTCTGTCACCCTCTTTTCTTCCTGCCCTCAATCTTTCCTAGCATTAGGGTCTTTTCCAGTGAGTCAGCTCTTCACATCAGGTGGCCAAAGTATGGGAACTTCAGCTTCAGTGTCAGTCCTTCCAATGAATATTCAGAGTTGATTTCCTTTAAGACTGACTGATTTGATCTCCTTGCAGTCCAGGGGATGCTCAAGAGTCTTCTCCAGCACCATAGTCAGAAAGCATTAATTCTTCCGTGCTCAGCCTTCTTTATGGTCCAACTCTCACATCTGTACATGACCAGTGGGAAAAAACATAGCTTGGACTATGCAGACCTTGCTGTCTAGTTTTGTCATAGCTTTTCTTCCAAGGAGCAAGTGTCTTTTAATTTTGGAGCCCCAAATCATAAAATTTGTTACTGTTTCCACTTTTTGCCCATCTATTTGCCATGAAGTGATGGGACCAGATGCCATAATCTTCATTTTTTGAATGTTGGTTTTTAAACCAGGTTTTTCACTCTCGTCTTTCACCTTCATCAAGAAGCTCCTTAGTTCCTCTTCACGTTCTGCCATTAAAGTGATATTATCTGCATATCTGATGTAGCTGATGTTTCTCCTGGCAATCTTGATTTCAGTCTTGATTCCAATCTTGCCTGTGAGTCTTCTAGCCAGGCAATTCGTATAATGCATTATTATTAACCAATGAAATTATCCTGGTTTGTTGTATTTTAAGTTGCTAAGTGCTAACTTACTAACAATCATGGCTTCCTTCTGGCCATCTCTTTTCTGTGATAATTGTTAAATACTGTAAAACAGAACTGGAGACTAAATGTGTTCTCAAAGCTCAGCATCCGCTGGTTCTGAGACCAGAGATCGTTGGTGTGAATCTCTGGGCTCTATTTTCTCAGCCACTTGGGGTGGTTGGAACTGCCATGTTCAAAGTAAGTGGGAGGCTTCTGTGTTGTATTATGGATGGGGAGAGAGGTCCTCCCACCCCGGGACCCCAGACTCAGCAGTTCATAAAGCCTAGAGAAGCTCTGGACCAATTCCCTGACATCCTCAGAAAAGTCGGGCTCCTCAAGGCTGTGCTGGTCTCCAGCCTCACTTCTAAGCTTCTCCTTTGTCCCTCCTAGATTCCTGCCTCTGCCTGAGGGCCTCCCTGGAGCAGCAATCCTGAGCATCCTCAGGTAAGACTTCTCTCTTCTGTGCTGTGAAAGCAAAGCCAAGGTGGGATGCAGATAAAATAGCAAGAACAGATTTTATTCCAGAAGTACTGTTATAGGGGAAACTTGACCTTGGCACAGAGCTGGGCTCAACTCTGAGTACTGGGGATTTACAGCCAAGGAGGAGGTGGTGGGGTTGAGTGGGTTCGTGGTTGGGGAATTACTGTGAGGAAACACTAGAGGTCAGAGAATTCTGGCCAAACTGAATTTGACAGAATGATTGCCGAAGGTGGGCCTCAAGTTTGGGGGAAAGTAATTTGACCAGATAATAATAATAAAAAAATTTTAAATTTATTTGATTGTGTTGGGTCTCAGTTGTGGCATGTGGAATCTTCAGTAGGTCATGTGGGGTCTTTTGTGGCGGTGCATGGTCTCAGTAGTTGTGGCGACCAGGCTTAGTTGTCCTGAGGCACATGGGTTCTTAGTTCCCCGACTGGGGATTGAACCCGTGTGCCCTGCATTGCAAGGTGGATTCTTAACCACTGGACCACCAGGGAAGTCCCTTGACCAGATATTGAGGGTGAGGGATTCTGGGTAAACCCACTTAGCAGGATGCTTGATGAAACCGGGTGACACAAAGATGGCACGGGAGTCCAAGGCTGAGGCTTGCTGAGAAGGGGGTTCAGAGAAGGCTGACAGAAGTTCTGTCAAGGACGGCCTTCCAGGTTCACAGGCAGGTTCTCCTTGCTGTGTCATGCCCATGGTTACAGCTCTGCTCATCCTTAGGGCTGTGAGCACCTCAAAAGTTTACTTTCTTTATCCTTGAGCCCCAGGCCCCTGGACCCCGCCCCTCCTCTGCAGAGGAGACACTCAGAAGAGGTTTTCTGAGGCTGTGAAAGCATCCGGGGTGTGAGAGCCCAGGGCTAGCTCCCTCTCGAAAGCCAGAGGCCACATGAAAGCTCTTCCAGTGGGAAGTGTTCCTGTCCTAGCTGGTCAGCTGTAGAGGACAAGCACAGGGTGCCCCTGAGGCCGTGTCAGTGGGGACACTTCACCAACATAATTTCCTGCAGTCTCAGCAGCAGGAGCGGTGAATGGTGAATGGGATTTTTGTTCACGGTCCTTGGTTGAAGTCGTGAGGTGATGGGAAAGGCTAGAGGAAGAAACCATTTGTCGTGGGTCTGGATGTTCAAATTCCCTTCTCCCAAAGAGGAGGCCCCAGATGCCCTCTGAACACCTCTGGACCCGGAATCCGGCCCGGCGATGACCCACAGCATCACAGGCAGCTGGCGTGCCTGGCCACAGTCCAAGGACACCTCCCAGGGGAAGGGAGGGGGCCTCCATAGAGCTGGCACAGGGACCCAGAGCAGATGGTTTTGAACATTTTTGAAATGGGAGAGGGGTTGAAATAGGGTTGATGGTTTATTTGGTTCAGTAGAAAAAATATTTGAAATGGTCAGCCATCATCACCCTCCCCCCTCCCCCGTAAAATTGAAAAATATGTTTTACCCCCAAAAGTGGTAAATGTGTGCAAAGCTTCCACTCCACACAACCTCAGCCCTGGTGCCCAGGTCCTTGAGGGAGGTCAGATAAAAACAAGTATTAAAACCTTCTTAGAGGGACTGGAAATGTGGGGATGATGTCACCCAGTGCTTCAGATAGCTACGACTGCTATCTTTCCTCCTATTTCCCTGGTGCCTCAGTGGTAAAGAGTCTGCCTGCAATGCAGAAAACTCGGATTCGATCCCTGGGTCGTGAAGATCCCCGGAGAAGGAAGTCACACCCACTCTAGTATTCTTGCCTGCGGAATCCCATGGACAGAGGAGGCTGGCAGACTTCAGTCTGTGGGGTCGCAAAAGTTGGACATGACTGAGTGTGCACGCATCTTCTCTCTCCTGGGATCATGGCCATCACGCTTTTGGAGCATGACCATCCCTCAGTTCGGGTGTGACAACTTGTCTACCAGTGGTGACAGAAGACCCTGAGCACCAGAGCAGGTCCAGCACCTTGAAAGGGGAAAAAAATTACATTCTTTTTGTCATGAGCCTTTCATTGAAAGCACTTCCTTCCATCGTGAATATGGCGCTGTGTTAGGTTCCTAGGGCTGTGGTAACGAAGTACCACAAACCGAGGGCTTAGGACCCGACGAGATAGGATGTGGCTGTTGACAGATGCTTATCTTCTCTCGGGGCTGGCGGCTGGAGATTTGCAGTCAGGTGCGGGCACGGTTGATTCCTTCTGAGGCTGTGGGGAGAGTCTGTCCTAGTCCGGTTGCTGGTATTCCTTGATGATCCCTGTCTGTAGACGTATCACCACCATCTCTGCCTTCATCTTCACTTGGTGTTCTTCCAGTGCGCCTATCTATCTGTGTCCAAATTTCTTTTAAAACTTTATTTATTTATGCATTTAATTTTTGTCTGCGCTGGGTCTTCCTGATCCAGGGGTCGAACCCATGTCTTCTGTGTCTCCTGCCATGCAGGCATATTCTTTATCACTGAGCCCTCAGCGAAGCCTGAGTATTACTTTGGTACACTTTAAAAAGTATTTTGATGCATTTATTTCAAAATACTTGATTTCCTTGGTTATCTTGTATCTTTTGTTTTATGAACTGCGTTGAAAGTTTCCATGATATAAAAATGTTTGTGGAGGGTTTGTGGCTCCTGCTGGCTTCAGGAAGAACTCACTTCCTCAGGGAACTGTTAGGAGGCCCAGTTCTCTTCCTCTCATTGGCCCTCCAAGAGGTGGCCACTGTCCTCTGAACCCACCAGGCTGTGTTTTCTCTCTGGTGCTCCCAGACCCTCCAGGGCTGTAGCCGGTGATGAGAGCATCCAGCCAGGGGTGGAGCTCTGGGGCATCTCTGGACCACTCTTCCCACGCTCCTCCGGGCTGGGGTCATCCCTGGGTAGGGCACCCTCTGCTTGTTGTGACAGAATCCCCTTGCAAGGTGGACTTGAAAGGGAAGACCGAGGTGACACTGTGGAGTGTCCCCATCCTGCTTCAATTAGAAGTCAGGAGGGTGACATTTCCCTTTGCACTTATCTGGAGCTCTTGTGGTTGTACTCTTAGCAAAACTGGACATGGTCAGATGAACAGGGGAAAAAGAAACAATTTTACTTCCTATGTACCGAAATCTCATAGAATTGGGACTTGAGAAGAGGTCAAAGCAGGCAGCCTTTAAACTTTTGAGACAAAGAAACAATAAACTTGTGGGATATTGACAAGATAAAGAATCTCAGGTTATGGGTACTACTTAGTGAAAAATCTNACAATTTTACTTCCTATGTACCGAAATCTCATAGAATTGGGACTTGAGAAGAGGTCAAAGCAGGCAGCCTTTAAACTTTTGAGACAAAGAAACAATAAACTTGTGGGATATTGACAAGATAAAGAATCTCAGGTTTTGGGTACTACTTAGTGAAAAATCTCAGAGAAGGCAATGGTACCCCACTCCAGTACTCTTGCCTGGAAAATCCCATGGATGGAGGAGCCTGGTAGGCTGCAGTCCATGGGGTCGCTAAGAGTTGGACACAACTGAGCAACTTGACTTTCACGTTTCACTTTCACGCATTGGAGAAGGAAATGGCAACCCACTCCAGTGTTCTTGCCTGGAGAATCCCAGGGATGGGGGAGCATGGTGGGCTGCCATCTATGGGGTTGCACAGAGTCGGACGACTGAAGTGACTTAGCAGTAGCAGTAGTGAAAAATCTAAACAGCATCTGGGCTGGAGTAGTAAATTAAAGAAGTAACAAGGTTTGTTTATATCGGCTTTTCTGCCCCAGATTCTTCATTTCTGGAGATAAAGGTGTCTCTCTACTTCCAGATTCAGAGAGGGCACCTTTCACATGAGAGATTTTTTTTTGGGGGGGGGGACAGAAAGGAGGGTCAGAGTGTCCGTTGCATTGGCTGCTTCTTAAATAACTGTAATTCAAAATAATCCATATGCCATTGAAACATATTTTGGAGTGACCTGCCGTAAGCCCCCTAAAAGTCATGACAGAAGTAATTGCCACCAGACATCCAATGGTTTCCAACCATATTGAGAGGCAGGCATGGTTCTCCCCAGTTGGAGACATAGACACTAATGGGTATCTCAAATAAGACTCTCTTGTGATCCAGCCTGATGTAAACAAGATCTTGTGTTTCCAGATTCTTCCATCTTTCCATCCAAGCAGGCTGCCTGAGGTTAACAAAAGAGGACTTTTAAGAATCTGCTTTGCAGCGTCTTAAACTGATCTAAAATGGAATATGGAGTGCATACTGATTTGGCAATTAATGAAATATTGGAGCACTTTGATTTGGAAGCCTGCCATTCATGTCTGGCCAACTGGTATGTTACAGCAGCCTTCCAGGCCAGCAGCTGTCCAGGCTTCAGAGTTTGCAGAAAAAGTAAAGCCCAGACTTCCTGGGGTTGTGTTAATCCTGTTTTAAATTTTCTCTATATTATGGTGTTTTGACATTAAAAGAGCATCATAATACACAGAAAACCTTTCTAGGGACTACCCTGGCCGTCCAGAGGTTCAGACTCTGAGCTTCCACTGTGTGGTGAGAGGGGTTCCATCCACATTAGGGAGGGCGATCTGCTTTATCCAGACGCCTGATTCAAATGTTCACATCATCCAGAAATCAGCATCACAGACACAACCGGCATGCCGACCAGATGTTCAGGCACCTCGTGGCTCAGGCAAGCCGACACACAGTCGTTGCCCTGCAGGAACTGCATTGCTCCCATAGCTTCAGATGCTGACTCCCGCCTCTCCTCCAATGGGCCGAGGCTGGACTCTGGCTGGGAGCGGAGAGCTGTGGCCTAGTGTGGGCTTGGGGCAGTTATAGAGAGCCTCATTCACATGGCTTTATCCAAGTGGTGGCCACTGGGGTTTCCAAAGGGGCCAGCCTAGAATGGAATCACCTGGGACATACTCAAATGCAGATTCCTGGGTTCCAGACCTGCTTTATATGAGTCTGTGTGGGATGGAACCTTTTTTAAAAAAACAATTTATTTTATTGAAATATAGTTTTATATAATCGATTTACAATGTTATGTTAATTTCTACTGCCCATTGAAGTGATTCAGCTTTACCTGTATATGCGTTATTTTTTGCATTCTTTTCCATTACAGTTTATCACAGGATATTGGATATAGTTCCCTGTGCCATACAGTAGGACATGGTGTTTATCCATTCTGTATATAATAGTTACCATTGCTAATCCCACACTCCAGTCTGCCCTCCCCATGCCCCTTCCCCTTTGGGAACTCTGTGTCTGTCCTCTACATCCGTGAGTCTGTTGCTGTGTCGTAGATAAGTTCACTTGTATCATATTTTACATTCCAGATATAAGTGATATTGGATGATATTTGTCTTTTTCTTCCTGACTTACTTCGCTTACCTCTAGGTCCATCGATATTGCTGTAAATGGCATTCTTTTATTTTATTTTTTAAAGGAATGGAAGCTTTGATTCTGCATTTTTAACCAGCCTCTTGGGAGATTCTTATACCTGAGTTTGAGAGCCTCTGGGTTGTTCAGGCTGCACGTCGCTTGTTCTTTCTGCTTTCCCCACAATGCCCTTCTGCTCTCCGAAGGCCTGGGGGATGGTGAGAGTCTTCTTAGATGTATGAGGATGACGGCTCTGGAGCAGGTGTGCTGAAGGTAAAACCTAGCCCTTTGAACTGCTCACTGTCCTCTGTGAGTCCTGGGGCTGGGATTCCCATCCCTGTTCTCACTGTCACATCACACCTGCCCTTCAAGAATGAGCTTGAATACCACATCTTCCTTGTGGCCTATCCAGCAGCCTGGAAAGTTCTCTTTCCTTCGAGGTCACAGGCCCCTTGGTTGTGTGCTTTAGCCCCAGGCACTGTCTCCGGCCTCAGAGTGGACCATTGCTGTCCATTTCAGATCTTTCCCTTCAGCAGGCGGTCCTCCCACCAGCCCCCTTAAATTTAACTTTCCAGATCATCCCCTTGGCTGCCGAGTCCTGGGGCTGTTGACTTCTGATGCCTTTGTCTCCAGGCGCTGCAACCTCAGGAGGAGGGTTGCATTCTGGGTCCTGGTGACACACCGTATGCTCAATCAGAGGTGCAGATGAAATTGGGGGTGCAAACTAGAACGTTTGGAGAGCATGCTTCTTGGTCTCTGCACTGTAGGCAGGAAGTTTCTTCCAGCTGCACATGAAAACAAACAGCCCCAGCGAGCTTTGGCCAGGCATGGCGCTCATCCTGCCCCTTGGATACTGAGCATCCCTTCCTGGGGACTGAGTTTCATATGGAGGGTCCCAAGAAAGGGCACAGGATGGGGGATGAGCACCGAGGGTTACTATTGAGACAACCACTGAAGAAGAGCAGACTTATCCGAGAAAGGTAGCGAAATTGAGAAAGAGCATCTTTTGCCTGCATTGGCTCTTATATTTCTTTCTAAAGCATACTGCAGGAGAAAATGCAATTTGATTTCCCTTCCCCCGCCAAAATAGACTACACATCCTAGCCCTGCAACTACAGTCTCACCAAGAAAGGGACAGACTTCTTAGCCTCTTACAGCATCAGCTCAGCATCGTTCTTGAAGTCCATTTGCCTCCTGGGGTGGTTTCTTTGAAGTCAGTGGGGGCTCCAGCTGATTACAAGCTCCATGGGGGACCCAGGAGAACAGGAGCTGGATTAAGTTGACCTCCAGAGAGTCAGCTAGTTGTTCCATTTCTTTTATGGGGAATGTATTTGGAACAGATTTTTCCTTAGTGAAATTTCAAAGTGCTCTTTTGCTGTCAAAATAACCGACCCTTTCTTTGTTTCACACAGTGGGTTTCTTTTCTTGCCCTTTTGTCCTGTTATCCAGCATGATATTCTGAAAACACAGACACTGAGTTAAGAATTGATGTGTTTCCTCCCTATGTTAAGCCTTTAAACATCAGCCATAGACTCTGTTATGTGACTGTAACTGATTTAGTTGTCTGCTGTGTCTCCTTAAAAAGTTCTGGAATGCTGTCCTAACCCATTAGGCTGAAAGGATTTTCAGATATTTGAATGCTCTTATTATTGTCAACAGAGCAAACATGTGGTGGGATGTGTCTCTATTGGACCATTTTACAGATGAGAAAAGTGAGGCTGGGGAATAATGTCCTACCGATGAGTAGTGCATTGGCACTACAGCAACTGCTTTAGCACAGCAAATAGTAAAGAGCTGCTGCTGAAGCATGAGCAATTTGAATGATACTGTTCTTGGTTTTTGCTCACAGGGCTTTCCGAGGAAGAGAATCATCATTTTCTGGCAAACAAACCAAGCCCCAAACCTAATTGTGCTGAATGTCATATGCTGACAGCTCTTGGAATCTACCCTTTGGCTTAGTTTTCAAACAAGAGGTTCATCTTACCCAGGAATAGGGTGAGTTATTTGCTTTCTTAATGCTATAATGCTGACATGGATGATCTTGGGTTTGTGGAGAATAAAAGAGACAGGTGAGCAAAAGAACATGTGTCCACGTATAGTCGCTTTAGTCATGTCTGACTCTGCGCGACCATATGGATTTTAGCCTGCCAGGCTTCTCTGTCCATTGGATTCTCCAGGCAAGAATATTGGAATGGGTTGCCATGCCCTCTTCCAGGGGATCTTCCCCACCCAGGGATTGAACCCATGTCTCTTATATCTCCTGCATTGGCAGGTGAGTTCTTTACCACTAGTGCCACCTGGGAAGTCCAGTGAAAGAATAGGAGATTTTAAAAGTAACCTGAAAAAAAAAGAAAAGAAAAAAAAGCCACTGCTTGCATGGATGGAATTCCAAGGTAGTTGTGCACACTGAAGACTGATCTTGCTTCTTTCTGGGAGTGATGAAATGGTGCTTAAATCACTCAAAGAAGAGTGCCAGGTGTCTGTACGTTTGGGTCTAGGACATGTACTTTCCAGCCTTGCAGATTCTCTAGCTAGATGCCAGTATGGAGTCAGAGAAGGGCAGAACTGGAAGGACAGGCCTAGTGAGCCGTGTGGTTCCGTGTCCTTCTAGATCAGAGATCCGAGACTCCCACCGTGAAGGAGCCAGGACCACTGCCTGGTTCCCGTGGTCCCGATCTTCCACCAGGAAGTGAGAGACGGTGGCACTCATCTCTGTCTCCCTGTGGAATCTCATCACTCCACTTGTGTCTGCAACAAGACTCCAGAGTTTCTAAAACTTGAGCCATGAAGCGTGGGTCTCCTCTCGTCCCCCATCTCAGCCACCAGGGCAAAGCTAAACTCCTGCTTTTTGAGGTCTAACCATTCTATTGCTTTCCTTTCAGATGGCTTACATGAAGATGAGATGGGTATATATTTCCCTAGTGGTCCTGGGAGCCTTTTGTCTGTATTATAACCTGGAGGATCTGAATCCTTTTAAAGGAGAACCAGTGATTTTCAAGAATGAACTTGGGGACTTCCTTCAGCTCCCAGATATAGATTGCAGGCAGGATCCCCCCTTTCTTGTGCTGCTGGTGGCTTCATCTCATGAGCAGTGGTTTGCCCGCTTGGTCATCCGGAGCACGTGGGGAAGAGAAAAGATCATAAAGGGAAAGCGGATAAAAACATTCTTTCTCCTGGGAACCTCTCCCAGTAAACACATCTCAAGAGAAGTGGCCAAGGAGAGCCAGAAGTTTCGTGATATTATCCAGAAGGACTTCACAGATGTTTATTTCAATCTGACCCTGAAGACCATGATGGGGATGCAGTGGGTTTACAGCTTTTGTCCACAGACGACTTTCGTGATGAAAACCGACTCTGACATGTTCGTCAATGTCTACTATCTGACCGAGCTGCTCCTGAAGAAAAACAGAACAACTCGGTTTTTCNGCTCAGTGGTGGCCAGTTTCTGTGTGTTGCTTGACCTCCCCGAGTCTGTGAAGGGCAGTAAGAGGAGCGAGGTGAAGTTTGCTCACGTGGGATGTAAAGAGCAGGAGCCCCCAGTGTTCTCCATTCCGGGGGCATCAGTGAAAGTCTGAGAGGTCCCTTTGTCCTCTGGGACAGAGCAGGTATGTGCTGCACTGGATGTGGTGGAACTCGAGGCTGTAGGAATGGTCTAGAGTCACCTTGTTCAGAGATTTTCCGGACTCCACTTTTCAAGCAGGATATTTAGAAAAAGTGAAATAAAGTGAAAGAGATCAAACAGCATCTTGAATTTGGATGTATCTCTCAGAAGTAAGAAGTAGTGTGCACACACTACTGTTTACAGTGGTCTGTGCCTCTGAACCCTGATACATGGGCTAAAGGGAAGAGACCAGGTTTGGGCGGTTCTCATGGGCTCTTCAGGCAGAAGTCTATGGCTTTATCAGAGGTTCAGTAATTAACAAGCCCACTTTAATACAATAGCTTCTGTTCCTCCTGATTTTAAAAATAGATGAGATGCTTACCTCTCCTTCACATCTCCCACTGGGAAGTATTTGTCTTCTCTCTCTCTCTTTTTTTAAGAATTTATTTCAGTATTTGTCATATCAAGGTGGACATTTTAGCAGTTTCCTAGGTGTGGTAAACTTCTTGCAGGCATCCCTTCTCTCTGTTTAGCCCCCTGCCTGGGAGGGAGGAGATACTTTGTCAGTTAGTTTTGGGGTTAAATATTTGGGCAGAATGGTGGACTGGAGAAAAAGATGAAGTGAACTGCGGGTCCCTTCAAACACTATTCTTAACGCCTCTTTTCTAGATTGTTGTTGATGCATATTTTTATTTGGTTCTATATGATCCAGAAGTCTGTATGTGAGCTTGGGCTGAGGTGTGTTAGAAATAAACTCCCAACGATGTGTCTGGGAGATGAATTGTACTGACATCCTCTGTTTTGAATTTGATGGGAGGATTTGTAGGTTGTGGGAAGTTAGAAACCTGAGTTCCTTTATTTTGCTGCTTTTTAAGTATGACTATGAGGGAAGAACTCTTTGCTTTCAGATCAGAAACTGAGCAGTGAAGCTACCTTCCCCCTATATGGGTTAAAGAACCGTGAAGGCTGGATGAGCCGAGGGGACCAGGAAGCAGAGTATGTCCCAGTGCCTGCCGATTGGAACAGAAACAGAGGAAAAAAAGAGTTTTTAATTTAAAAACCCAATTCTTCTCTTATCAGACATAGTCAGCCTTAAGCATAAGTAGAAAAATGGATTCCATAGCCAAATGTAGTTTCTGGAGGCATGCTATTTGGCCTTATCTGTTAGTCCCACTGCCTGTGTACTCTGGTTGAGTACACAGTGTTCGGGTGGCTGGGGTGGCCTTTACCCAGTCTGGCCCAGAGATCCTGCCACACGTGCTGTGGGGGAGGCCGTGCAAGGTCTTGAGTCCCCAAAGAGGCAAACTGGGAATTCCCTTGTAGTTCAGTGGCTAAGACTCGGTGCTCCCAGTGCAAGGGGTGGGGGTTTGATCCCCATCAGGTAATTAGATCTGTCTTGCTGCAACCAAGACCCAGTACAGCCAAACAGATACATATTAAAAAGAGAGAGAGAGAGAAACCAAAGAAGTGGTGATACCCTTCGTTAAATTATGCTCTGGAAAATGTCAGAAGGCAGGGGTTGGGGGTGGGGATTGATCTGTTTTCCACCTGGTGAAATAAGACATCAAGAAAAATCCAGCATGCCTGGAAAGTATTTAATGCCAATTGAGAACACTTCATGGGCAAACTTTGTTTGTTTCAGAGGTCCCCAACTTCTTTGGTACCAAGGGCTGGTTTCTTGGAAGACCTGTGGGATGGGGGGGATGGGTTGGGGATGATTCCAGCACATGACATTGATAATGCACTTTATATTTATTACTACTACATCAGCTCCACCTCAGATCAGGCATTAGATCTTGGAGGCTGGGGATCTAAAAGACAAGAAGTAAAAATAAAACTCTGTACTGACTGATAACCTGAAAATGTTGTCTCCCTGTATTTTAGGAGATTTTACTAGACTCTTATGTCATCATATTTTGGAAGTAAGCATATGTATTTATTTATGATATATTAATGATATTTATCTTTAATAAAATTAAGCTATTATGATAGCAGAGTTCACTTAACTTGGTTTGTTCTCAGTTGTCAATGATGTGATAAACTTATGTTCTGGAAAGTCAGCAATGTAAGACTTAAACTGGACAATCTCCCCCCACCCCCTACATTGATGTTTTCTATATATTTTTGTTGTTGTTGTTTGGGAAAAATACTTAAAAAATTCAACTTTTATTTTATATGTTTAGAAAAATAAGCTGAATAATCTTGACATGATTATCATTGAAAGAGATGGAGATTCCTTTTTTCCCTTGAGGTTTGGAAGCAAAGACATGGGGCTTAACCCTTGTGGGGTCCTGAGGGTACAGTATTTGGCAAGAGGCAAGAGATGAGATCTCCTGTCGGGACTCATAAGCCCAGGGCTTTTGGGGCAGGCACCCTTTGCAATTTTCTTTCTCTCAGGTATATTCCTATTTTTTAAAACTACCATTTAAGTTTAAGAACTCAAGCCTTGTGAACTGTACCTTTACAGCTGTACGTTTAGAATTTTCCTGGTGACTCATCTCTGAGCTAGAGCTTGAATCCTTGACCTTTCAAAGTGTCATTTACATGGAAATAAAGTGATCAAAACAGATGTATTTTTCTTTGACTTGAGTGTGTATTTGCTATAGTTCCTGTGGTACTGCAGACCTGCAGGTCACCATCCACCCATGCTTCCTGCAGACAGCAAACTCAGCCCATCTCAGACTCTAGACAGAAGTTGGAGGGAGTTTTTCCGGTAAGTAACCTGTGACTTCTAAACATGACTTCTAAAGATGGTGTGCTTGACCCAGAAAACCCCACTAAGTCATGCAACTCAAGAGGTTCAGATCTTTGTATTTACTTTGAGAACATTTGTGAAACTTCCCAGGCCATTAAGGGTATGCATATCCAAAAAGCCACCATGTATCTGAAGGATGTTACCTTTAAGAAGCAACATGTGCCATTCTGTCATTAGAATGGCAGAGTTGGTAGGTGTGTACAAGCCAAGTAGTGGGGCTGGATGCAGGATTGGTGGCCCAAAAAGAGTGCTGAATTTTTACTGCACATGCTCAGAAATGCAGAGTAGTGCTGAACTTAAGGGCTTAGATATAGATTCTCTGGACATTGAGCACATCCAGTGAACAAAGCCCCCAAGATGTGGTGCAGGACTTACAGAGCTCATGGTCAGATCAACCCATACATGGGCTCTCCCTGCCACAGTGAGATGATCCTTACTGAAAAAGAACAGATTGTTCCTAAACCAGAAGAGGAGGTGGCACAGAAGAAAAAGATAGCCCAGAAGAAACTGAAGGAACAAAAACTTATGGCCTGGGAATAAATACTGCAAAAATAAATGCAAGTAAGGGCAAAAAAAGAAGTTGGAGGAATCAGGCAGGGGGTGCAGGCTGTGTGTCACAAGGTGCGGAAATCTAGAGATAGGCAGAGAATGCGACAGCTTCAAAGTGATGCCTCTGTGCTGTGCTTAGTCTCTCAGTCATGTTCGACTCTGCAACCCCATGGACTGTAGCCAGCCAGGCTCCTCTGTGGTGATTCTCCAGGCAGGAATACTGGAGTGGGTTGCCATTCCCCCTTCCAGGGGATCTTCCCAACCCAGGGTTTGAACCCAGGTTTCCTGAATTGCAGGTGGATTCTTTACCATCTGCGCCACCAGGGAAGTCAGGAATACTGGAGTGGGTAGCCTATCCCTTCTCCAGGGGATCTTCCTGACTCAGGAATTGAACCAGGGTCTCCTGCATTGCAGGTGGATTCTTAACCAACTGAGCTACCAGGGAAGCCTGCCCTGGTACTGAATCAAATCATAGAGACAAGAATTTTGGGTGAAGTAGAAAAGAAGAGCTTTATTGCTTTTCCAGGAAAAGGGGAACACAGAGGGATTGTGTCCTCAAAACTGTGTGTCTCACCTGGGAGGATTTGGTGACGAGTTTATAGCAGTGTTTCAAGGATGGGGTTGATAGGTTCAGGATATGTGGCAGGGCCTGCACTCCTTTAACATGACCCCAAGTGGTCACCTCCATTTGCTAAGTGTTTCTCAAATGGTAAAGAACCTGTGTGGAATCTGGGAAAACTGAGTTTGACCCCTTGGGTGGGAAGATCCCCTGGAGAAGGGCATGGCAACCCATTCCAGTATTCCTGCCTGGAGAATTCCATGGACAGAGGAGCCTGGTGGCTACAGCTCATGGGGTCCCAAAGAGTTGGACATGACTGAGTGACCAACATTTACTTTCACTTTTGGGACACAAGGAAGGTCATATAGGCTGGGGTCTGTTCCGAAAATAAGGAATGGGTGACACAGGAAGGCTTCCATGCTCAGGAGCCCCACAGGGTCCTGCTTGGTTTCAGAAGGATGGGTGACCACACAGCCAAGAATTTCCCTTCCTCCAGTGATGAGATGGGACTGTCCTTGGTCCCCTCCTGATGCTCCCTTCACAGACTCCACTCCCACTACTGTCACTTCCCCCATCTGCACTGCCAGTCATGCCTCCCTTCTAGAACATTCCCATGACACACAAACATGTTCTCACTCTCCACTCAAAGACAACTCACTGGACTTCTCTCCTTTCTCAGTACGGTCCCTTCCTCTATTTTTCCTTAATATTATCACCTCTTCAAAGAGCAGCCTTCCCACTGCCCTTCCTCAGCTCCTGTTCTCCCTCACCTGGCCACTGTTCTGATCATCCTGGTGGAGGCACGCATGACCCACCTGCNAACTCACTGGACTTCTCTCCTTTCTCAGTACGGTCCCTTCCTCTATTTTTCCTTAATATTATCACCTCTTCAAAGAGCAGCCTTCCCACTGCCCTTCCTCAGCTCCTGTTCTCCCTCACCTGGCCACTGTTCTGATCATCCTGGTGGAGGCACGCATGACCCACCTGCCCAGCACCTGCATCTTGCTGGAACCCTCGGCACCCTCTAACCCTGCTGAACCCAGCCTGCTCCCTCAGGCTCCCCTCCTCTGAGTCCAAGATCACACGCTCTGCTGGATTTCCTCCCACCTTGGCCCCTCCTCCCTGGTCTCCTCTGCTGATTCCACATATGCTTCCCAGGCTGGCCAGCCAGCGTTGGTGAACTTCAGGATGAGACTGCAAACCTCTTCTCTTCCCTGTCATTGACACTTCTTCTCAGTCAAATCGAGGCAGGAGGCAGATACCACCCCCCACTCCTCTTGCACAGGGTAAAGCAATTGGAGATTCATTCTCTATTGACCGAAACTCCCAGACAAGAATAGCAGGGCAATTAAAGAAGGAGGCTGGACCCTGCACAGACCACATACTTCTCATTCCCTAAGTCAGGAGACCTCTCTGATCATACATGTGCAGAAAAGGCTTCCCGGAGGCCAAAGGAGAGTCATATCAAGGATGTTCTACCCTCAGGCCTTTTCAGTAAGATTCATCTTGGCTAAGAGATGTGTGCACACACATGGGAGATTCCTGAGATATATCAAATATGGCCTGTGAACCAGAACAAATCATAATGACTGGCCAAATGGAACCCAGAAGAAATAGCCCATAAAAGTAATTTAAATCTCATGAGGGTGAGACTCAGGGACTTTCCCTCTGAGTCCACATGTGTGTCTATTCACATGAACTGCACTTTTATCCTCTTAACAAATACTTTACTTGATTCACTACTTTCCATCTTTGTATAAATTATTTTCTACAAAGCTGAAGGCTAGGGCCCCTGTCACCGACCACTGGTCTTGTGTCTAGAATCCAATGAGACCCAGCCTCAGTCTTGGGCTGGGAACCCAGGCCCTACTCCAGGTTGTTGCAGGCTGAGGCTACCCAAGATCAAAATACCTCTTTTCACATGTACCAGTCTGCTCCTGCTGCTATAACAAAATACCAAAGAGCAGGAGACTTAAACTACAGACATTTATTTGCTGTCAGCCCTGGAGGTGGAAAGTCCTAGATCAAGGTGTTGTTGGCAGTGCTGGTTCCCTCTGAGGCCTCTTGGCTTCCTGCAGGCCCTGACCATTTTGGCACCAAGGACTGGTTTCATGGAAGACGGTTTTTTCATGGCCTTGGTTCTGGGGTTGAGCGGGGACAGATGGATGGGCAGAGGGAGCAGGGAAGGGGGATGGCTTTGGGATGATTTAAGCACATTGTTGCGCACTTTATTCCTACTATTATTGCATCAGCTTCACGTCAGATCATCAGACATCAGATTTTGGAGGTTGGGAACCTCTGTGTAGACAACTACCTTCTCCCTGTGTCCTCAGGTGGTCCCCCTTCTATCCTGATGTCTTATAAGGACACCCATTTATATTAGGTCAGGGCCCGCCCTAATGACTTCATTTTATCTGAAAGACCTTACCAGCAAAGATTAGATAACCTTATTTTCTTCTATTGAGTCAAGTTCTCTGTCAGTGGACAGAGGCCATGGANGAAAATAAATTCGGACACTGTCTTCATTGTTTCCCCATCTATTTGCTATGAAGTGATTGGACAGGATGCTGTGATCTTTGCTTTTTGAATGTTGAATTTTAAATCAGCCTTTTCACTTTCCTCTTTCACCTTCATCAAGATGTTCTTTAGTTCCTTTTTGCTTTCTACCATAAGGATAGTATTATCTACATATTTATTGATATTTCTCCCAGCAACCTCGATTCCAGCTTGTGCTTCATCCAGCCTGGCATTTCTCATGATGTTCTCCGCATATAAGTTAAATAAGCAGGGTAACAATACACAGTCTTGATGTACTCCTTGCCCAGTTTGGACCAGTTCATTGTCATGTCCAATTACAACTTTTGCTTCTTGATCTGTATACAGATAAAGTGGTCTGTTATTCCCATCTCTTTCAGAATTTTCCAGTTTGTGGTGATCCACACAGTTGAATGCTTTAGTGTAGTCAATGAAGTAGAAGTAGATGTTTTTCTGGAATTCTCTTGCTTTTTTGATGATCCAGTGGATGTTAGAAATTTGATCTATGGTTTCTCTGCCTTTTCTAAATCCTACTTGAATATCTTGAGGTTCTCAGTTCAAGTACTATTGAAGCCTAGCTTGGAGACTTTTTTTTTTTTTACTTTGCTTTCATGTGAAATGAGTGCAATTGTGCAGTATTTTGAACATTCTTTGGTATAGACTTTATTGGGATTGGAATGAAAACTGACCTTTTCCAGTCCTGTAGCCACTGCTGAGTTTTCAAATTTGCTGGCATAATGAATGCAGCACTTTCACAGAATCATCTTTTAAGATTTGAAATAACTCAGCTGTAATTCCATCACTTCCACTAGCTTTGTTCATAGTGATGCTTCCTAAGGCCGACTTGACTTCATACACCTAGATGTCTGGCTTGATCTATCTACCTACAATTTATCTAGATCTATGCGTGCATGTTAAGTTGCTTCAGTTGTGTCCGACTCTTTGTGATGTTATGGATGTACCTTACCAGGCTGCTCAGTCCATGGGATTCTCCAGGCAAGAATACTGGAGTGGGTTGTCACTCCCTACTTTAGGGGATCTTCCTGACCCAGGTATTGAACCTGAGTCTCTAATGTCTCCTGCATTGGCAGGAGGGTTCTTTACCATTAATGCCACCAGGGAAGCCCCATTTATATTTATATATCTCTATTATTTATATATATCTATACCTCTATTATTTCTCTTTCTACTTATCTATTTCTGTCTTTATTTCTATCTATCAATCTATATCTTTATTATTTCTACCTATCCATCTATCATGTCTATCTATCATTTATATCACCCTGTCCCTTGTTTATATAGCTATCATTTATATCTAAATCTATCTATCCCTATATCTTTGTCTACTGATTGATCTATCTTCCTATCTATTGTCTATTTATTATATATTTTGATGGTCAGCTGCTGGGAATTACATGGACATATTTAAAATGCAGCTCAACGCCACTGCTTTGCAAAAATGAGAAAAACCTGGAGAAATGAGTTTGTCATGCACTGAAAGCATAACCACAGTACTACCCACCAGTGCCTCTGTGTACTGTGGGAAGAGTTGACTAAAGTACTTCCTGCCCCTTGCCATTACTTCTGAAAACAGATTCAGGGCTGATCAGGGTGAGTGTGACCAGAACCACATCCGTCAGCTGTTACCATATGCCCTGGCAACTTGCCACTAGGCTCTAAATAGTGTCCCTTCATGTTTCAGATGAGAATGGAGAAATTTTCCATGATCAGAGGGTACCCAGATGGTGAGTGGCTCAGGTAGGATCTGAACATAGGCTGTTTCAACCCCAAACCTCAAAAACCCACAAAGAGCATTTGGAGCATTTTTTTTCTCTCTGAAGGGGGCCGGTTGGGAAGATGGATGCTTGACCATGTGCCTTGGAGAGAATGATAAGTGGGAAGGAGCTGGACAAGAGGCTCAGGAGGGGTGGGACAAGCTGGAATACACTAGGATATATGTGTCTGTTTGTCTGTCACTACTTCTGACCTTGAGGGCCTACAGAGTGTAATAGTGCTGCTCCATTGTATCTTTCCAAACTTTGTCAAATTCCAATTTCACCACCTCTACCCAGAACCTGCTGGCTCAGTGGTAAAGAATTTGCCTGTCAATGCGGAAGACTCAGGTTTGACCCCTGGGTTGGGAAGATCCCTTGGGGAAGGCAATGGCAACCCCCTCCAGTATTCTTGCCTGGGAAATTCCATGGACAGAGGAGCCTGGCAGGCTACAGTCCATGGGGTCACAAAGAGTAGGACATGACAGAGACTAAGCAACAACTTAGAGCCCTAGTATGAAAGGGCATGCTGGGAAACAAGATTGTAGCTTCATTAAGTCGTTCCATGGAAGCTTGCCAAGATTTTTTTTTTGGAAGACCTCCACTTTAGAGGAGGCCCGTGCAGAGCAGCTTGGCAAGATCTACCAAAATTACAAATCTATCAAAAGTACAAAGCCATCAGAAATCCCAGTTCTGGGGATCTATCCCAAAGCTACCTGGGCCAATACCCAAAATGACTAATTACTGGAGTGCTGTGTACTGTTTGAGGGAGAAAATTTTGTCAGAACACAGCCACTTCCATCTGTGGGTTGTCTGGGGCAGCTTTTGTGTGGCAATGGTGGAGCTGCGTAGCTCAACAGAAACTGTGTGAATCCCAGAGTTCAAAGTGCTTCCATCCAGCCCCAGTGCAGGTTGACCGCTTGTGATATGGAGAAGTTTCTTTTTATAGTTGTACTCAAGATCAGAGGGACTTGACTGGTGGCCCAGATGGTACAGAATCTGTTAGGTAGTTAGAATAGGAAACAGGAGTCCAAAATGGCGGTGGCTAAAAGACAAGGAAGGGAAAAGTTTGTGAAAATAGAACAAAAGAAGGTCAAAGGAAGGTCTGAGGACCTGAATGAGGACCTCA
>SJYA01000200.1:72917-212284 GCA_006410615.1 Neotragus moschatus
AATTTGGAAAACTCAGCGGTGGCCACAGGACTGGAAAATGTCAGTTTTCATTCCAATCCCAAAGAAAGGCAATGCCAAAGAATGCTCAAACTATTGCACAATTGTACTCATCTCACATGCTAGTAAAGTAATGCCAAAAATTCTCCAAGCCTGCTATTTTCTAAATAAAATAGAGCTGTAACACTGATTTGTCTAAGAGGTATAACACGGTCTGTCCAAGACCCGAGAGCTGTGATGTGCTGAGGGCTGTAATGTCCGTCACTCCAAATCTTTGTTGTGATGAGACAGGGCCGAAGAGAATACACTTGCCTGAGAAATCTGTCTGCGATGTAGGAGACCCAGGTTCAATCCCTGGGTCGAGAAAATGCCCTGGAGAAGGACATGGCTACCCACTTCAGTATTCTTGCCTGAAGAATTCCATGGATAGAGGAGCCTGGTGGGGTAGTTCATGGGTTTGAAAAGAGTTGGGCACGACTGAGCAACTGAAGATGGGAAGTAAAGGAGCCCTAAACTGAGAGTGCCGCCATTTAGCAACTCTTGGTTTACAAAGGATGGAACAAAACAATAATTTTAAATGACTACTTATTTCAGAGGAGAAAATGGCAATCTGTTCCAGTATTCTTGCCTGGGAAATCCCACGGACAGAGAAGCCTGGCAAGCTACAGACCATGGAGTTTCAAAAGAGTCAGACATGACTTAGTGACTATGTACAGACATTTATTTCAGAGAAAAGAGTGACCACTAGATGTTATGGCTTTCTGATAGAATGGAACAAAACCAGCTATGAAGTATTCTTGCAAAACAACAACAGCAACAACTCTAATGGGATTAAACCTTTTTATCTAAATACCAGTGGGCAGGAAATACAGGGGACAGAAGAACCTGCCTGATGACACAGCACACAGTAAAGTCACATATAGTGGGAAACTAACTCTTTGGGACACACAATCCACTCTCTTCCATAAGTACATTGTTAGAAATAAAGATGGTGGCAAGGGGACAATGTAGTGGAGTAAAAGAGAATAAAGGAGCATTTTGACCAGTTGTAATTTATGGCTGTTTTCACCTTCTGATTCAAACACAGAGACGTTAGTAAAACATTGCCAAGATAATGAAGAAGTAGGAACTCATGCTGAATATTTCACAATTTTATGGGATTATCATTAATTTTGAGTTGTGATGGTTGTATCATGGTTATGTTTAAAAGAAGAGCTCTACCAACAAGGTCCTACTGTACAGCATGGGGAACTCTGCTCAATGTTATGTGGCAGCCTTGATGGGAGGGTAGTTTGGGGGAAAATGTATACATGTATATGTATGGCTGAATCCCTTCACTGTTCACCTGAAACTATCACAACATCGTTAACTGGCTATACCCCAATACAAAATAAAAAGTTTAAATTTAAAACAAACAAACAAACAAAAAATGAACTTATTTACAAAACAGAAACAAACTCACAGAAAACAAAATTATGGTTATCAAGGGGGAAAATATGGGGGAAAGGATAGTTAAGGAGCTTGGATGGACAAGCACACACTGCTATATTTAAAATGGATGACAATCAAGGTCCTACTGTACAGCACAGGGAACTCTGCTCATGTTATGTGGCAGCCTGGATGGAAGAGGAGTTTGGGGGAGAATGGGTACATGTATATATATGGCTGAGTCCCTTTGCTGTCCACCTGAAACTATTACAACATTGTTAATCAACTATACTCCAATGTAAAATAAAAATAAAAATAAATGGTTTTTCCATTTTACAGACATGTGCTGAAATTTTTAAGCATCGAGAGACAAAATGTCTGAGATTTCCTTCAAAATTACTTGATGTGATTGGGAGGAAGTGGGTGAGTGTGTCAGTGAAGCAAGATGAGTGGATGATTATTGAAGTCTGGCTAGTAGGTGCATGGAGGTGTTTTTTTTTTTTTTTTACTATTCTCTCTACTTTCATATATGTATTAGTTTTCTATGAATGTTGTAAGAAGTAACCACAAGTACAGCGATTTAAACCAACTTAAATTTATTCTTTTACAATCCAGTAGACTCAGAAGTACAACAGGGGCCTCCATGGGCTAAGACCATTGTGCCTGAGGGGCAGACCTGCATGCTTCCTGGGACACTGCAGGAGAGGGTCTCCTTTCTTGCCTTTCTATCTTCTAGAAACTTCTCATCTTCCCAGGCTCAGGCCTCTCTTCTTTTATCTTCAAATCCTCAAAGGTAGGTTGAGGCCTTCTCATGCTGTCGTCACTCTGGTTCTCACCAGCCAGGGAATCTTTTCTGCTTTGAAGGATCCTGGTGATTATCTAGGGCTTTCTGAGTGGCTCAGATGGTAAAGGATTTGCCTGCAATGCAGGAGACTGGGGTTTGATCCCTGGGTTGGGAAGATCCCTGGTGAAGAGAGTGGCTGCCCACTTCAGTATTCTTGCCTAGAGAATTCTATGGACAGAGGAGCCTGGCAGGCTACAATCCATGTGGTTGCAAAGGGTCAAACATGACTGAGTGACTAGCACCTTGGGCCCACCAGGTTTATCCAAGATGATTTCCCATCTCAGAGCCAGCTGATTAGCAACCTTAATTACATCTGCAACCTTAATTTCCCATTTTCGTGTAACCTAATGTATTCTCAGATTCCAGGTGTTAAGGAGTAGACATCTTGGGGGAGGCATTATTCCGCCTACCATAGTATATGTTAGACATTTTCCAAAATAAACACACACAGACACACACGCACATACACACACAAAATGGAGGAAAATTATCCTCAATGTGTTCCTTAGACTGTGTTTACAAGTCAACAGCACTACCAAGTAGGTCTGGAACAAAACCAAAACTTTTAGTTGAGCACGGTCCATGTATTTGAGGACTTTATTTTTGCCCAATATATTAGACCAAAGAGGGAAAATGTGGGTATTGCAATCTAATCACTATGTTTATCGCATCTAAAACATTAAACAGAAAGATGAACTATTTACAAGGTGATACCACAGGTATAACTTGTTTGTCCTAATTAATTTTTTAATTTTCAAAGCCAAACCGTAACATGGTGAGTTATATAAAAAGAAGCCAGTTGGTAAAACAAAACCCTCCATCAATTAAAAATAGCACTTTATCATCACAGAACACTTTCATGCATAATCTCACTTGACTTCACAACAGCCTTAGAGTTGGGCAGAACAATAGCCTTTTTTTCCCTTCTAGCTGAAGAACTTAATTGAGACACAGCAGACCCTGACTTGCTTTAATGTTTTCTAGTTGATTGGCAGGATGGAGAATGAAATTTAATTTTTAAAAGAAAATCCCGCTGCACTAAACTGCTTTTGCAGCCACTAGAGAAAAGCTAAATTGTGCCCAGATTATAGACATACCTGGTGTTACTGCGCTTCATTTGATTTTGCTTTGTGGACATCTGTATATTTTTAATTGAAGATTTGTGGCAACCCTGTGTTGTCAGCTGGTGAGTAACATTTTTTTAGCAATAAAATATTTTAAAGTTATGTATGTACTTTTTAAGACATTGCTATTTCACATTCAACAGACTACAGCATAGGGTAAATACAACTTTTATATGTGCTGGGAAACCAAAAATTTGTGTGACTTATTTTATTATGTTTGCTCTTTTGCAGTGATGTGGAAACAAACTGCCTCATATCTCTGAGGTTTGCCTGCACTCTATTTAATTAAGACAAAGACAAGTGTAAATCCACTCTGCTTCCCGAAACACTTGATTCTTGGTATATAAATGTAAAAGTACCTCGTTATGGTCGTCACTTGCTTTGGGATTTCTTTCCTGAAGCCCTTCTTGCTGAGTTCCTATATCAACCTATGAACTCTGGTTGTGAATTCTCAAGGAACCTTTGTATTTCCCTATGAAGATAGACATAATGTCACCAAATCTCATTTAAGTTTCTTCTTCTTGGTACAACAGAAGATAGTTGCTCCTCTGCTACTAGGCTGAGGTCATGTGACCAGTTCCAACCAATAGGCTGTAAGCAGAAAGGTCAGGTGTGACTTCCGGGTTGAAGCATTAAAGAACAGGTGTGGGTTCCTCAGGCCTTTTGTCCGCTGTTGATAGTGAGTTTCAGAGGCAACTTGTTGTAGTGGTATTGCTCCTGTTTGGAGACGGATTATGTCTCAGGGAACCACAGAAGTCCCATTTGATAACAGGAGACACCGATTTAAGGAAGGAGACACCGATTTAAGGAAACTGTGAAATTGTGTGTTTCTTCCATAATTTCTTAGAGTATCATGGTCAGCAAAGGTGTATATTCAGATGAATATGATTTTTTTCTTTATAGTCTGACACCAATATATCTTACATTCTTATCAGAGATTCTTACTGCCATTAAAGGAAAAAAAAATGGCTTAGCAAAAGGTAAAAGGTGTAGAGACTATGCAATATATGTACCTTTGGAGAATTATAAAGATGGGACAAAAATAATATAACTGGATTAGGAAGATAAGATGTAGGTTAGAGATTGATGTTAGCAGTGTCCTTGACACTTGTACTTAGAGGAAGCCTTGGTTTCAGTTAGAATGATGGTGTGCAGGTTCATTTTACAGAGGATGGCACAGCAAGCCTTCTGTGCCCAACAAGGGCAGAGAGCTCGAGAACAAGCAAGTGACCCATAACCCTTTGTATTCTCAAAGGACTTTTTTTTTTTTTAGGTATAATATACAATCCTTAGTTAAGACCTTTAAAAACAAAGTAAGTGATAAGGAAATTTTTCTCCTAGTTATTATGCAATATACAAATAATAAATGTGTTATAGAACATAGGTTTGGCAAAGAGTACTCATATCTACCTGTGGATATGACACAATTTAACACCCTGTGTTTGTGGACTGTCAATGATTTACAGAGCCCGTTCTCTTAAGGCACGTCTCAGGATGGATCTGGGAGGTGGGCAGAGGGATTTGATCCCCATTTCCTGGGAAGACAGGTGAGATTCTTACACCTATCCCCTCTCACATGGTGCTCCACTTTCCTCTCCTGTTTGTCCATTTACAGATAATGCTTTTCTGGATTGTTTTACTGATCGAACTTGAGAACGTTCACCTAATGATTTTGGAAGTCTTGTCAGTTTCCTTGTGATTCATTTGGGGCCAACTCCTTTGACCAACAATTCAAGACAGAAAGTGACTAAGAGACAGTGTCCACACTTGTCCACAGAAGTGACTTTGGAGGTCATGACCTTGATCCCACATTCCACGAATGAGAAGTAAGCCTTTATTGTGTTCAGTCCTTGACATTTCAGGGTTTATTTGGCTGTTTCATCAAACAGCTTATCCTGATTAATGAAGTTACTTTTCAGCCCTTGTAAGTATACGATTAAGAGCTGTCTGCTGAAGAATCCATAGAAATTAATAGCTCTGAAGTTGGGATGCTGAACCACATAAAAGATGAGCAATGTCATTCCTATGTTTAAATTTATTTTCCTATAGATACGTTTGAAAAATTAATTATTTTTAAACAAAATGATATGTGTACATGCTGTAAAAGGCCACTGGTGCTATAGGGCTTTAAGTAATGAAAAAAGCAGTCCTTTACCCCACCTCCCCTGCCAGATTGATCCCCTTTGCTATCTCTTCTGGTATTTGTGTCACTATTTCTAAATAATACACTTAAACTGCTATGTTTATAATGATAATAATAATGCTATGCTTGTAATAATATACCTACATTGCTTCAGGCATTTCCTATTGACTTCCTACAGAAAATGATTCAGCCACTTCACCCATCCTGTCACCAACTAACCACCCTCATCTTCTCATTATATCACAATTTGGGGTTGAAACTTTATTTGCTATTTATTATTTATGACCACTGGGAAAGACCCTGATGCAGGGAAAGATTGAAGGTGAAGGTTACATGGCTCAAAATAGCCTAGAGTTAAAACTCCCCTCTGGGTCCTCCCCACCATCCTATGCAAAACAAAGAACTCTCACTCCAAGGAAAAAAATGAACTTTAAGGTTAATTAAGCCCAGCTCCCAGCCATCTCAGCCTCTGGGCGATCTCCAGAATTCCTTGTCCCAGCCATTTAAGAGATAACTAACCTGAACAACCTTGGAGAAGAACAGGCCCTCTTAAGACAGTAGATTTCCACATATATACCTATATATACTTACTCTTTTCTTGGGTTAGTGCAGCAGCTCACTAACCTGACTGCTGCCCCTTCTTGCCTCATTAAAGGTGATCTCTTCCTGTAAAGTGTCAGTCTCCTTCTTTTTCCGAACCTCACCTTCTCTAACTCTCTTACCCTACAGAAGGCAAAAGAAGAAGGCTGCAGAGAGTGAGATGGTTAGATAGCAAAGCCAACTCAGTAGACATGAGTTTTAGCAAATTATAGGAGATAGTGAAGGACAGGGAAGCCTGGCGTGCTGGAGTCCAAGGGGTTACAGAGAGTTGGACACGACTGAGCACCTGAACAACAACAAATTTATGGCCATGTAAATATCATTAACTGCTAGGAAAAGTATTGTGTAGTGCTTGCAGTTTTGTTCATGAAAGTTCCTTCTACCCTGCTGGAATTTATCTATTTTTCATTTGCATAGTTTATATATTTGTTGTTGTTATTCAGTTGCTCAGTCAAGTCCAACTCTTTGTGACCCCATGGACTGTAGCATGCCAGGCTTCCCTGTCCTTCACCATCTCCCGGAGTTTGCTCAGATTCATGTCCATTGAGTCGTTGATGGTATCCAACCATCTCAACCTCTGTTACCCCCTTCTCCTCCTGCCCTCAATCTTTCCCAGCATGAGGGTCTTTTCCAATGAGTCAGCTCTCTGCACCAAGTGGTAACCTTCCTGATGTAATTCTTTCCAGAGCCCTCTCTCGGAGTTCTTGCCCCTGTTGAACCTGGAAGAGAGGCTGCATAGCTCACAGGCTGGGGCCCATTTCCTGGAACCAAAGCCTCCTTTCTCCCTGTTTGCCTTCTTTTATGGGTGGAGCACACCCTTCTGTTGCTTCCGGAGAAACTGTGCATGAAAGAGGAAATTTTTAGTATCTTGCTTACGTGATGTTGTTGCATTGATATCTTGCCCAGTTTGCCCACACTGCTGTTGCTAGTTTGGTTGGATTTTGAAATGGAATTGAAAATACATAATTTTCTGCCCAACCCATCTCTGGAAGTATATCCTGAAAATGCTGACAGTGATTACCTCGCAGAAGAACACTGGGGTTAGGGATCAAGGGAGTCTTCCTTTTCAATGATGTAACCTTTCATACTATTTGATTTTTAAAAACCATTTGTAGTCTACAAACAATAAATGCTGGAGGTGATGTGGAGAAAAGGGAACCCTCTTACACTGCTGGTGGGAATGCAAACTAGTACAACCACTGTGGAGAACAGTGTGCTGCTAAGTCGCTTCAGTCGTGTCCGACTCTTTGCGACCTCATAGACGGCAGCCCACCAGGCTCCACTGTCCCTGGGACTCTCCAGGCAAGAACACTGCAGTGGGTTGCCATTTCCTTCTCCAATGCATGAAAGTGAAAACTGAAAGTGAAGTCGCAGAGTCATCTCCGACTCTTCGCGACCCCATGGGCTGCAGCCTACCAGGCTCCTCTGCCCATGGGATTTTCCAGGCAAGAGTACTGGAGTGGGGTGCCATTGCCTTCTCTGGGAGAACAGTGTGGACATTACTTAAAAAGCTGGAAATAGAACTGCCATATCATCCAGCAATCCCAGTCCTTGGCATACACACCAAGGAAAACAGAATTGAAAGAGACACATGTACCCCCAATGTTCATTGCGGCACTGTTTACAATAGCTAGGACATGAAAGCAACCTAGATGTCCCTTGGCAGATGAATGGATAAAGAAGTTGTGGTACATATACACAATGGAATATTACTCGGCTATAAAAACTAACACATTTGAGCCAGTTCTAATGAGGTTGATGAAACTGGAGCCTAGTATTCAGAGTGAAGTAAGTCAGAAACAGAAACACCGATACAGTATAATAACATGTATATATGGAATTTAGAAAGATGGTAACAATGACCCTATATGCAAGACAGCAAAAGAGACACAGATGTAAAGAACAGACTTTTGAATTATGTGGGAGAAGGCAAGAGTGGGATGATTTGAGAGAATAGTACTGAAACATGTACATTACCATCTATAAAACAGATGACCAGTGCAAGTTTAATGCATGAAGCAGGGCACTCAAAGCCAGTGCTCTGGGACAACCCAGGGGGATAGGGTGGGGAGGGAGGTGAGANTTATGTGGGAGAAGGCAAGAGTGGGATGATTTGAGAGAATAGTACTGAAACATGTACATTACCATCTATAAAACAGATGACCAGTGCAAGTTTAATGCATGAAGCAGGGCACTCAAAGCCAGTGCTCTGGGACAACCCAGGGGGATAGGGTGGGGAGGGAGGTGAGAGGGGGGTTCAGGATGGGGGATACATGTGCACCTATGGCTGATTCATAATGTATGGCAAAAACCATCACAATATTGTAATTATCCTTCAATTAAAATAAATAAATTGATTAAAAAAGTTTGTAGACATTGTTATATGAAACAAACAAAAAATCATTAGAAAACAGAAAATACAGCAAACATGGAGAATTTATGCCCCAATTTGCCATGTATTACATCATATTTAATATGATCTGTGCCCAATGTGACATGCATTCAGTAAAATCCAGTAATTTTAAGATTGCAGGGGTTTTCTATAGCTGATGTTATTGGGGAAGCCCAGATAGAAGGACCATAGTTGTAATATGTAGTGGAATCTCATAATCTTGTATCTGAGAGCTTTAAAAAAGTCAGTGAAGTTTTGGAAATTTTAGGGGCAGAGTGTACATTGAAACCAGAATTTGGCTGCCAAAAGTTAAAAGGAATTGTTTTATATCTTTCTGGGTACTGAAATTCTTGCTACTGCTGCTACTGCTGCTAAGTCACTTCAGTCGTGTCTGACTCTGTGCAACCCCATAGACGGCAGCCCACCAGACTCCTCTGTTCCTGAGATTTTTACTTCTCACCATTTCCATTCTCAGCACCGCCACCCCAAACTATTTCCACATTAAACACTTCACTTGTAAACTTATTTTGCTTGGGTTTTCACNCTGCTACTGCTGCTAAGTCACTTCAGTCGTGTCTGACTCTGTGCAACCCCATAGACGGCAGCCCACCAGACTCCTCTGTTCCTGAGATTTTTACTTCTCACCATTTCCATTCTCAGCACCGCCACCCCAAACTATTTCCACATTAAACACTTCACTTGTAAACTTATTTTGCTTGGGTTTTCACAGTTCAACTAAATAGCAACTATGCAGAAAGAGACCTTTCAGTGAACGATGCAAAGCAAGAAAGATAACATCGGCTGAAGCTTCACTGCTGCAATTAGATTATATGAGACAAACCTCAGAGTTAAAAGAATATGAGGTTGGAAGTGGTTAAATCCTATTATTTTTTGTGATAGGTTTTTTGTTTATAAAAAGCTATCAACCTTGTTCTTAGGCATGAGAGCACTTTAAAATACACAGATATTCTTTATTAATTCTTCCTGTTTTTCCTAATCATCGCGGGAAAAATGGCCAATGAGGAGTCTCTCATTATATATACACACACAAAAAAGGATGCTTAGAAAAGGTAAATCTCATGATAACCTTTTAATCTCGAGAGCGAGAGCAGCTCTCAGCCCAGGCTGAACACTGTAATCACCCTGGAACCTTAAAAAAATACTGACGCTTGGATCTCTCTGGAGGGACTCTGAGTTAATTGCTTTGCTTATCCTGGGCCTGGGGAGTTTTAAAAGCTCTCCTGGTGATGCTAATATGTTGCCAGACCTGCCGGTGGAGCCAGCGGGGTGATGCCGCCCTCTAGTGGCAGAAAGTGAAAGCAGTCCTTGTTCCTTTCTGATGGATAATTGATTTAGCTTTTCAGATATCTTACTATTTATTCACTACAGCTTTTTTCAGGCTTCTCAGGTGTCACTGAGCAGTAAAGAACCTCTCTGCCTCTCTGCCAATGCAGGAAACCTTAGAAATGGGGGTTTGATCCCTGGGTTAGGACGATCCCCTGGAGGAGGACAAAGCAAGGAAATCCCATGGACAGAGAAGCCTAGTGGGCTAGTATACAGCATCGGGAAGAGTAGGACAACAACTGAAGAAACAGCTTGCACACGCGCACAGCTTTCTGGAAGCAATACATGCTATATGCTT
This sequence comes from Neotragus moschatus, assembly GCA_006410615.1. NCBI lineage: Eukaryota > Metazoa > Chordata > Mammalia > Artiodactyla > Bovidae > Neotragus > Neotragus moschatus. Next base: position 83,088 of record SJYA01000200.1, read on the forward strand.
TCCAGACGTCAACATTGTTGAGTTTTGGGCATGAGTTTTGTTTATCTGCTTTCTCACATTAAAAAAGTCACATCCGACTTTTTGCGACCCAGTGTACTGCAGCCCACCAGGCTCCTCTGTCCATGGGATTTTCCAGGCAAGAATACTAGAGTGGGCTGTCATTTCTTCTTCCAGAGGATCTTTCTGACTCAGGGATCACACCTGCATCTACTGTGTCTCCTGCATTGCAGCCAGAATCTTTATCCACTGGACTGTTGGGTAACAAGAAATAAGAAAAAAAAAAAGTAACAAGAAAAAAAGTAACAATTAAAAAGCTTAATCACATACATATATACAAGAGTCCAATAAAAATATGAGACTCAAAGAAGTGATAAAAGCAGGAAGTTTTCATATCCTTTAGAAAAAGAAAATTTGTGAAGAATTTAGACAAACACATTTGTGAAGAATTGACAAGACAAAGGGGTTTGGACTAGGGGTAGTGAACTGGTGAAAAAATAACAAGGTTTGTTTACACAGCCTTATCGGTTCTAAATTTCCAGGCTCTGATGATGAAGATGTCTTCTGTCTTCCTGGTACAGGGAGGGCTCGTTTTACCTGGGGCATTTATCTTCTACTTCCAGGAAGACAGAGTGTTCTTGGAACAGTTGTTTTTCAAATCCCTTTAGTTCAGAATAATCAATCATATTTGGGGCTGGTATATTCTTCTTGAGTTTACTAATCTCCATAAAATCCTCTCCCACGCTCTCACTAAGCGCAGGCGGCCGCGGAGCCGGCTCACTAATTGCAGGCGGCCTCGGATCTGGCTCACTAAGCGCAGGCGGCCGAGAGGAACCACCCCGCGTCCGAGGACAGGGGCGGTAGTCGGGAGGAGCCACCCCACGTCCAAGAGACAGCAGCCGAGAGTCCCGGGCTGTGACGGCGCAGAAACGGCTGAGAGGAGCCACCCCACTTCCGAGGTCAGGGGCAGCAGCTGGGAGTGCCAGGCTGCGACGGCGGAGCAACAGCTGAGAGGAGCCACCCCACTTCCCACTCAGCGAGGCCGAGAGGAGCTATCCCACGTCGGAGGACAGAGACAGCGGCTGAGAGTCCCGGGCTGTGATGGTGCGGGAACAGCTGAGGGGAGCCACATCGTGTCCGAGGTCAGGGTCTGGGGCCAGGAGGGCCACCCTACGTCTGACGCCAGGGTCGGGGGCTGGGAAGAGCCACTGATTGATTAGCACTCAGCACAGGTGGCTGCGACGTCCAGCGCACTCAGCCTGCACAAGAGGAGTTACCCCACGTCCCTATGTCTGAGGGCAGGGTCGGGGACTGAGACGATCAACTCGCATCCAAAGATCGGTGGCTGCGNGTGAAGTAAGCCAGAAAGAAAAGCACCAGTACAGTATACTAACTCATATATATGGAATCTAGAAACATGGTGATGATAACCCTGTATACGAGATAGCAAAAGAGACACAGATGCATGGAATGGACTTTTGGACTTTGAGGGAGAGGGAGAGGGGGGGAAGGTTTGGGAGAATGGCACTGAAACATGTGTGCTGTCGTGTAGGAAACGAATCATTGGTCTATATTCGGTTCAGGATACAGGATGCTTGGGACTGGTGCGTGGGGATGATCCAGAGAGTTGATGTGGAGTGGGAGGTGGGGGGGGGGTTCAAGATTGGGAACTCATGTACACCTGAGATGAAAAAAAAAAAAAATCCTCTCCCATGCTTCTGTTTAATTAAATGAGAGGGTTCTTAATCTCGCTTGTGTTCAGCTAATGCTTTAAGAGCAGGGAGTGCACATTCCACAGCAGTAAGGTAATTGACGGGGCTTCCCTGGTGGTTCAGATGATAAAGACTCTGCCTGGAATGTAGGAGATCTAAAACCCTGCGCTAGGAAGATCCCCTGGAAGAGGGTATGGCAACCCACTCCAGTAACCTTGCTTGGAGAATTCCATGGACAGAGGAGCCTGGCAGGCTACAGTCCATAGAGTCACAAAGAGTCGGACATGACTGAACAACTTTCACTTTTCACATTCAAGGTAATTGACAAATATTTTATGTTGTGCAGTTCATTTTACTTTAAACTCCTAAATCTCCTACATTTACTAAGTGATTTCTGAGAACTTAACTATCAGCTGTGCTCTGGTTCTGAGCTGTCAGTCAGCCACACAGCTGGCTGTGATGTGCTGGTCAGTGCTTAGGGGTGAGCCAGACCTCATCTGTGTATATCCCATTTCAGTGGTGTAAATACTGACATCAAGGTGATTCAGTTCAGTTCAGTTCCGTTGCTCAGTCGTGTCTGACTCTCTGCGACCCCATGAACTGCAGCACGTCAGGCCTCCCTGTCCATCACCAACACCCGGAGTTCACTCAAACTCACGTCCTTTGAGTCCATGATGCCATCCAGCCATCTCATCCTCTGTCGTCCCCTTCTCCTCCTGCCCCCAATCCCTCCCAGCATTAGAGTCTTTTCCAATGAGTCAACTCTTCGCATGAGGTGCCCAAAGTACTGGAGTTTCAGCTTTAGCTTCATTCCTTCCAAAGAAATCTCAGGGCTGATCTCCTTTAGAATGGACTGGTTGGATCTCCTTACAGTCCAAGGGACTCTCAAGAGTCTTCTCCAACACCACAGTTCAAAAGCATCAATTCTTCGGTGCTCAGCCTTCTTCACAGTCCAACTCTCACATACATGACCACAGAAAAAACCATAGCCTTGACTAGACGGACCTTTGTTGACAAAGTAATGTCTCTGCTTTTCAATATGATTACACACTTCCAATAAAGATGCACACAACTGCTGCCCGCGGTCCTGAATGCCACCTGCAGCACACCTCTGGGACTCAGAGCCCCCAAAGATAATGTCAGGGCTCTTGCAAAAATCATTTTCTGAAGGGTGAACCTTAAACCCACTTCTCTAGATACAAGGCTTTTGATGACTAGCTCCAAGCCCCAGGCAATGGCTCGGAGGCTGAGCGAGATTGGCCCTTGGCGAGTGGTTTTGCTTTACTCTGAAGTCCCCCAAAGGCTTGGTAAGAGCTCTACCATCTTCCCATTTTTGCGTGTGTGTGTGTCATGTAGATTATGAAAAACACCATCTTTATTGTAATTTATTGTGTGTGTGGCGGATTTAATAGGCCTGTTTTTCTGATGGTTGTGTTTGATCATCCACCCTAGGATGATCTGATGTGTTCAAAACTATGATAAATTACTTCTGCCTTTGGTCATTTCATAAGCTATTTCCTTATCCTGGAGTTCACCTAAGGAATTCTTCCACTAGGGAGTGTCTGAACTAAAATGGGCTGGCCACAAAGGGTTGACCAAGGCTGTCTGTTAGTGATGCTGGGGAGGGTGCCTCTCTTCCACGAATCCTCACCTTCCTCTTGCTTGGATTGTAGAGACTGGTCCATTCTGTTGGGCTGAGCTTATGGGAACCCAACTATGTCACCTGAAATTACAGTTTCATCAACTGGGTCTCATTAACCAGAGATTGGCTATACCTCTCTGTGTTTAATTGAGGCTTCCTGTTATACTTGGAAGGAAGTGTTTGCTAAGCAAATTAACAGTGTAATCCGAGACCCCAGGGAGAATGTTTAAGTGATTAGTCAAAGGTAAACTACGATAGAGTATAATTACTATTTAAATAAATGCCCCAGGGTCTTTCCCTAGAAACACCTTGGAAGGCAAATAAGTTATTTTTAAACTGAAAGTGAAAATAAAAGTTGCTTAGTTTTGTCCAACTCTTTGTGACACCATGGAATTCTCCAGGCCAGAATACTTGAGTGGGTAGCCTTTCCCTTCTCCAGTGGATCTTCCCAGCCAGGGGATCGAACCCAGGTCTCCTGCATTGCAGGCAGATTCTTAGTTATTTTATACACTGAGAAATCATAAAAGCAAGTTTTTCATGTTATTCTATAATGGAGAATATTTGGATTGATGTAACTGCACCCGAATTATGCAAATGAGTGTTTTTCAAAGAGTATTTGCAGAAACACTAATTATATCTTGTATGGGTTATATTATTTTTTAGCCGTAAAGAAGATGTACAGTCTTTTCATGTGATTCCAGCTTGAGTGTGGATCGCTTGCTTATCAATTCACTTCTGTTTTTTCGTTTTCTCAAATTTAAAAATAGCATTTGTCTGCCCACAAAAGACTTGGACGTGAATATTCATGGCAGTTTTTATTTAGAGTAGCCCCAGCTATAACTAACCCAAATATCCACCAACAGAAAAATGGATAAATAAATGTTGATATATTCAAACAGTGTAACACTGCTCAACAGTAGGAAAGGAAAAAACAACAGATACATGCAATATGGATAAGTCTCAAAAACAGGTTGCAGAGCAAAGGAAAGCTGGGCACAAGGGCATGAATACTGTACGATTCTGTTGATATGAATTCTAGAAGACTAACCTCAGCTACAGTGACCAAGAATAGAATAGTGGTTGTCTTGGAAGGCAGAGGTTGAGAATCTGGATATCTTTCAGGGACTACTCACTATTCAGTGTACTACAGTCTGCTTCAGGCTCCCAAAGATTCCTGCCCATCTTACGTGCAAAATATAGTCACCCTGTCCCAGAGCGCCACCCTCCTACCCCTGCTTCAGATTCTCAAATGACTACAGCATCAACTCAAATCCCAAATCTTATCTGTCTTACCAGATCAAAAGTCTCAAATTTCATTATCCAGTATTTTGGCCACCTCATGCGAAGAGTTGACTCATTGGAAAAGACTCTGATGCTGGGAGGGGTTGGGGGCAGAAGGAAAAGGGGGTAACAGAGGATGAGATGGCTGGATGGCATCATCGACTCGATGGACGTGAATTTGAATGAACTCCGGGTGTAGGTGATTGGACAGAGAAGCCTGGCATGTTGAGATTCATGGGGTCACAAAGAGTTGGACACAAGTGAGTGACTGAACTGAACTGAACTGAAACAATTGAAATCAAGTATCAGGGAGACTCTGGGTAGGATCCATCCTGGGTCAAAATTTCTCTTCCATCTGGAAAGCTAAAACTGGAGTCCCGAGTTTCAACAACGGGAAGTGTGAGCCACCAGGCCGGTCACTGGAAGTGGTGGTAAGCAGGCCAATGTGACTGCCATACTTGGTTTCCACGCTGACATGTAACACCTACTGGGGACACAGCATCATGTCTGGTTGTTGATTTAGAAGTGATGCTAAATCCTAGAGGGTGCCTGGTAGGGTACCGGCTCCAAGCTCATGCTTTATTTGTGTCTTCGAAGAAGTTTTTCATCATGTGGTCAGATCAGAAGTTTCAGTATATGGTAAGACCAGTCAATCTGTAGTCTGTGGGCCACTATCATACTTCCTACATTTTTGCTGTAAATTGAGCGTCTGAGCCCAGGAGTTATTATGTGGGACCAGACTAGTGGATTCAGTATTCTGTAAACCAGCAGTGATGGCTACCCAGGTGGCGCTAGTGGTAAAGAACCCATTGCCAATGCAGGAGACATAAGAGATGTGGGCTCGATCCCTGGGTCAGGAAGAGCCCCCGGAGGAGGGCATGGCAACCCACTTCAGAACTCTTGCCTGGAGAATCCCATGGACAAAGGAGCTTGGCAGGCTGTCTATGGTCCATAGGGTCACAAAGAGTTGCACACGACTGAAGTGACTTAGCACACACAGTGATGCAGCCTGAAGCCCTGTAGATAGGCAAGGCAAAGTCACCCTAGCATATAGGCTAATGCCTGTCACGTTGAATCATTTCCTCCCAGGATGGCTGGTTGGTCTCTGAATAATGGCACCATATTGAGAATTCAGGGTGGGATTCTAGTGCTTGCAGGCTGGGTGTTTAGCATACAGTAGCTAAATCAGCCTTTGTGAGTTGGAACCCACACTTTGGGGACCTTGCATAGCTTTCTTCCGGTTACCATGTGGCTCTGTTCATGTATCCATTGTACAAGCACTGGAGTGACCCATGAATGAAGAGGGTTGACTTCAGTTGGCAAAGTCATTTTATCTACTTGGTTGCAAGGTCAATACTCTCTTGTGGCTGCTGACATAGAACACAAAGATCTTTGCATTTAATGTCCCTTCCTACAGGATCATCCACATCCCTCTTTGTCCCTAATCTTCAGACTTCCTTCTTCCATATCACTGAACAGGGAGCCAAGCCATGACCACTGTCCATGAGTCTATGTATGTTCTAACCTCAGGCCACTTCTACTCCACATGGGTAACAGATGCTTGAAGCTCTTCCCACTGGGAAGCGTTCCATCACTAGGACTTTCAGCCCAGTTTCCATTCCCTGAGCACTCAGCGGCTACAGTGCATCCATAGTCCATATTCGGCGAGGGGCATGTAGCAAGCTGACTCATCAATGAACCAAAGCTTAGCCTTTAGCCTCCCTTTTAGCAGGTGACAAGGCACAGCCCTAATTCTTGTGGCCACAGATGTGAACTGCAGGAGAGAGGCAGGTGCAATAGTGGTCAGTGACAGATCTCTAGGCCACGTGCAGGTGCAACTTACCTGTGCCTTCTGGCCAGCTGGTGCCTCATCTGTAGGCTCCACTTCCATTGTTAAGAATTTCTTGCTGATTGGTTGCCTGACCTTGTGAGTGTAAGGGTCCAGATGGGCAGTGATGGCCACACGGTCACTTGGTGGTCATGGTCAGGTCACCAGTCTCAGTCAGGACCTGGCACAGGACAAATACTTTTCTTTTCAGGAAGTATATATCTCTCTGCTGCAGCTGGCATGGTCTTGCTCCAGAATCCTAGGGGTCTAGGTTGTATGCCTGCTGGGATTTGTCTTAAGCTGTGTATGATGTATGTATTTTGTATCTATGTATTTTCCCACCACAGATATTCAGGGTCTATCAGGGTGCATGGCCAAGCAGCAGGCTCACTTGAACCACAGCCTGGACCAGCTGTGATGCCTTTTCCTTTTTTTCACTGTCATTAAGAGATGGCACCTTGCATGTGTGTGCTCAGTCGAGTGTGACGCTGAGGCACCATGGACTGTAGTCTAGCAGTCTCCTCTGTCCATGGGATTTTCCCAGGCAAGAATACTGGAGTGAGTTGCCATTTCTTTCTCCAGGGGACCTTCCTGACCCAGGGATCAAACCTGCATCTCCTGCATTGGCAAGGGGATTCTTTACCACTAGCACCTCCTGGGAAGCCCTACACATTTCACATCACATGGTAAATGTGTTGAGAAATATTCCTATTTCAAATACTCTGTCTCCAGAACCTGAAGCAACAGGTGTGCTTCCTTCTTTGGGGTGGAAGGTTAAAGACGCAATAGTTCATCCTTGACTTACAGGGGCTGTGCCAGCAAAGCCCAGCCCATTGGACCCTTAAAACTTTCCTGAATGCCCTGGGTCCCTGAATCTTTACAGCATTTTCTCCCACTTTCTGGAGCACTTCTGTCTTTCAGCACACTAGCCTCTTACTATGGCATCTATAAAGTGGCCCAGTGTGATGTACTGGGAAAAGTCCAGATGGCCCAGGTCTTTTCAGATTAAATTATGACAGAAGGCAGGCACATTAACAGCCCTGGGGCAGAGCTATAAATAAATACTGTTGTCCATCTCATGGGACTGTACATGGCTCTAATCCTCCTCCCTGATAAAAATGAAGAGTAATGCAGCCATCAAATCTAGGGCTGCACATCATTCCCACACTAACTGACTCTAGAATAGAGGCCACACCTGACACAACAGCTGCATTCAGGGCCTCTGTGGGGCTGTTTGCAGTTCAGTTCAGTTCATTCGTTCAGTCGTGTCCGACTCTTTGCGACCACATGGACTGCAGCGCACCAGGCTCATAGTTATCTCCTAAAATCTCCGTGACTTTGAAAACGCTCAATTAATAAATAAAATGAAGGAGATGACAGAATCCACTGCCCCCCGCCCTCCGTGCTGGTCTCTAAAAGTCTTTCATTTTTCTGGGGAATATTGTTTTTAATTTATACTCTTGGCCTGAAGTCGATTGCATGAGTTTCTGCTTTTCCTTCCCATTGTGATCATTCTTACCTCTTAGACCAAGAAATTCAAACGTGATGGAGCAGAGTCCTGGGGCTACCATAAGAAGATACCACTGGCCAGATGGTTTAAACAACAAATGTTTATATTCTCACAGCTCTGGAGCCAGAAGTCCATGATGGAGGTGAGGGCAGGGTTGGCTCCATCTGAGGCTGTGAGGGAGACTCTGTCCCCTGGCCCCTGTCCATCCCTTAGCTTCTGGTGGTTTTCTGGAAGTCTTTGGTGATCCTTGGCTTGTAGAAACATCACTCCAATCTCTGCCTCCACTGTCCTGAAGCGTTCTCCCCTGTGTGTCTCTGGGTCTAAATTTATCTTTTTTTTACTAGGACACTAATGTTAGATTAGGGCCTGTCCTAATGACCTTAACTGATTACATTTGCAACTGTCATTTCCTACCCAGGGGACATTCTGAGATAACAGGCTTAGGACTTCAACATGAGAGGTTCTGGGGATACAGTTCAAGCCATAGCATGTGGGTTCTGCCACTTACTAAGTCACTGCCATCCAGTTGGACATGGAAGACAGGGAAATGAGCACTGGGTGAGTTGGTGTACTTGCCCGAATGGACCAATTCTGTCCAGGTAGTTTTTTTTTTTTTTCCAGTAGTTTACATATATTTTAAATTAATCACTTGGGCTGCGTTGGGTCTTAGTTGCACACTGCGTCATGCAGGGTCTTCTGTTGCAGTGCGCAGGCTCTCTACTCGTGGTGCATGGCTCAGTAGTTGCAGGCAGGCATAGTTGTTCTGAGACATGCAGTGTTAGGGTCCTGGACTAGGGAGTGAACCTGCATCCCCTGCCCTGCAAGGTGAATCTTTACCACTGGGCCAGCAGGGTAGTCCTCTAAGTATGTGTTTATTATCAAACCCCAATGTGCCCCCTACTGCAGAAGGGCACCCTGGTGATGCTTAAAATCCCCGAATATCAAACGCCATGTACACTAGCCCTCAGGCTGTATGTGTCCTTGTTCCATTAGGGGCTGGGGGTCCCTTTGGGGAACGACTAGGGGATCCTTACCAGGTGCATTTGCTGAGGTGTTGAGGGTCCTTCCTCTTGAGATTCCAGCATCTTCTTTAGTCACTGGGCTTCCGCTCTGAGATTGGGCTTGGGCACAGAGAGTGGGCAGGACTTGTCATTGGTGGTTGTCGTCCACATCCCTATCCAGTTCCAGTTCAGTCACTCAGTCGTGTCTGACTCTTTGAAACCCCATGAATCGCAGCACGCCAGGCCTCCCTGTCCATCACCATCTCCAGGAGTTCACTCAGACTCACGCCCATCGAGTCAGTGATGCTATCCAGCCATCTCATTCTCTGTTGTCCCCTTCTCCTCTTGCCTCCAATCCTTGCCAGCATCAGAGTTTTTTTTTCCAATGAGTCAACTCTTCGAATGAGGTGGCCAAAGTACTGGAGCTTCAGCTTCAGCATCATTCCTTCCAAAGAAATTCCAGGGCCGATCTCCTTCAGAAAGGACTGGTTGAATCTCCTTGCAGTCCAAGGGACTCTCAAGAGTCTTCATGCGACCTTGATTTTGGTTGGTTGTAGAGGTAGGGCAGTGCCCTACTGTCTGTCCCTCATCTTCCTCTTCAGAACGCTGTCCTAGTTTGCACGTCAGGGCTCTCTGAGGGGCGGTCTCCTCTGCCTGCCTCCAGAGTGCTGTCCGTCACTGTCGTCGGCTCCTTGGGGCCGGTGTCGGAGAACTGCTGCTCCCAGCCCTCTGTACTTGGCAGATTTCCTCCTCCCACCAGGGAGCCTGGTCCTGCCACAGCGTCCTGGCATCAGCCACCCTCTAACTTCCCAACAGTTCTGGTGGCCTCTCACCTGCAGATTCCTCACCACTGTCTTCAGACGGTATCCAAGAACCCAGCTGGTGTGGTCACTGTTGTGGACGAGCCCTCCATCTGCTCCCCCGGCTCCTGCTGGTGCCTGTTGGCTGGGTCTGCAACTGCAGTGGGCAAAGTCCCTCTCTGCCTTAGCTTATCCTTCCCTGGCTGGGGTATGCGGCAAGTAAATCCAGTTTGGGCTTCCCTGGTGGCTCAGAGGTAAAGAATCCACCTGCCAGTGAAGTAGACATGGGTTCAATCTCTGGTCCCACAAGATGCCCTGGAGAGGGAAATGGTAACCCACTCCAGTATTCTTGCCTGAAGATCCCCATGGACAGAGGACCCTGGCAGGCTACAGTCCATAAGGTCACAAAGAGTCAGACATGACTTAGCAACTGAACAACAACAAACGTAAGTTGCTGGCTGGGTGGTGAGTTTGGAGTAGAACTTGGGGAGGGGATGGGGGACATATGTTTGCCTACAAGCCAAGGGCCTCTGCACCGTGTTCAAGCAAGGATAAGGGGTGATGTGTTAATCAGAGAAGAGCTGACTGCTTGCATCAACCCAGAGGGCTTAGAATTTTCATACTGACTCAGCTGTCCACATCTTGAGTCCTTGAGTCCCCATCCTTCTCCACCAGGGCCCTCTCCTCGCCATCCCAGTCCTGCGGGGATGGAGAAGTCAACCTTTCCCACAGGGTTGTTATCCTTACATTTAAGTCTTGGGCCTGATCCTCAGCTGGTTCAAACCTCCAGTGTAGGAGACACCAGTCTCTTCTCTCTTCACACAGCAAAAGAGGACCTCCAGTTTCTGCATTAGTCTTTTTTTTTCTCTTGTTTAAAAAAGATTATTATAGTTGATTTACAACACGGTGCTAGTTTCTGCTGTACAGCAAAGTTACTCAGTTATACACATATATACATTGTTTGTCATATTCTTTTTTATTATGGTTTATCACAAGATGTAGAATATAGTTTCCTGTGCGATACAGCTCTACACATGGACATCACCAGATGGGCAACACCAAAGTCAGATTGATTATATTCTTTGCAGCCAAAGATGGAAAAGCTCTATACAGTCAACAAAAACAAGACCAGGAGCTGACTGTGGCCCAGATCATGAGCTCCTTATTGCAAAATTCAGACTTAAATTGAAGAAAGNATGCTGGGAAAGATTGAGGGCAGGAGGAGAAGGGGACGACAGAGGATAAGATGGCTGGATGGCATCACCCACTCAATGGACATGGGTTTGGGTGGACTCCGAGAGTTGGTGATGGACAGGGAGGCCTGGCGTGCTGAGGTTCATGGGGTCACAAAGAGTGAGATGCGACTGAGTGACTGAACTGAACTGAACTCCAGTGTGCTGACTGCATCCGGCCACATCTGTGCCCACCGTCCCTTGGTGCTCCCCTTTTGGGGGGCTCTCATCCAGGTCCACTGTCTGTGAGGGGCATCACTACTGCACTTGGACTGAACCATCCAAGTACGTTGAACTCTTCCAGGAATTGTCCGTCCTTGCCCATCACCATGGTGCAGTCCACATGGCAAACCCAACATGCATTTTGAGGGTGTGTGCCTTATTTATTAACAGAGCTGAAGAGAAATTGTTAATGCTTTTCTTGGTGTACTGGCTTGGAAAAATATTTTTGTCATTGACTAGTTCCTTGCTTGGTATATGCTCACCCCTGAAAGTGGGCAAATCTCCCTTGATTGTGACTGTCTCTCCTTTACAGTAAAGGGAAAAGGAAAGCTTTGTTTTCATCTTGAGGGTAGAATAAGCCAAAATTGAGCTGAGCGAAATCGCAGCTTTATATTTTAGTTGACCTCTTTTTTTTGAAAAGAGCATTCTCCCTTAAGACATCACGTTGATAATTTCTGGTGCTGTGAACCTCTTTCTAAATGTAAATAAATATGTGCTTTTGTTTTCAACTGGGCCAGTTCAAGTCATGGAAGTCCATATATGTATCTTCTCAGTGTCAGCCTTGGCATTCATTCATTCTCCACTGAGCATTTATTTATGCCTGGTACTATTTTGGAGGCTAACAAGACATTGTAAGCAAATAAGAACACACATCTGTTCTTGTGGAGTACAATGAATGTTCTGGCTAATTTTAGCCTGGATTATGAAAGTAAATCCCATGGACGGAGGAGCATGGTAGGCTGCAGTCCATGGGGTCTCTAAAAGCCAGACACCACTGAGTGACTTCACTTTCACTCTTCACTTTCATGCATTGGAGAAGGAAATGGCAACCCACTCCAGTGTTCTTGCCTTGAGAATCCCAGGGATGGGGGGAGCCTGGTGGGCTGCTGTCTGTGGGGTCGCACAGAGTCAGACACGACTGAAGCGATTTAGCAGCAGCAGCAGCAGCATGAAAATAGAAATACAATTTTATTCAATTCAGGAACAAAATATGGCTTGAGGATAATCATTCACAGGTTTTAGAATTAGTGTTACAATCTCCTCATATTCCAACTTTAGGGTGAGTGTTCATAGAATCACTGAGTCACCCAATATCAACAAATAAATTGAAGCTCGTGTGTGTGTTTATTGGGGTGGGAAGAAAACCAAGCCTGGGATATTACTAAGGTAATATTTTATATACCAGTCTTTCCGTTCAGTTTATCACCCTGCAGTGCCATCTGGTGGTTGAAGGGAAGAAAAACATCCCCGGGTACACTGAAATCGTTGTAGCGCAATTATTTGGCACTTGTATCTGGAAGCTTAAGAGACCTGAGTACAATCCCTGGGTTGGGAAGATCCCCTGGAGAAGGAAATGACAGCCCACTCCAATATTCTTGCCTGGAGAATCCCATGGACAGAGGAGCCTGGTGAGCTACAGTCCATGTGGCCGCTAAGAATGGGTCAGGACTGAGCATGCATGTGTGATGATCATAGAACTTATCATCTACACTGGGATAGTTTTGCATATGAAAGGGAAACGGCAAATAATTTCCCAAGGGCAACAGGCATACATAAGATTGCCAAAGACAAGCCTTTGTATATTGGATATAAAGGTAATTTTAATATATCAGGCATTTATGATATACCAATGCTTTACATGCATTATTTAATCAAATCCACATAGTAACCTCATGAAGGGTAAATTCAATTACCCTCATTTTGCAGTTGAAGGCATGGGGCTTGCAGATTTTCAAGAAGATGTATTGATTTAATTCAGTTGCTCAGGTGTGTCTGATTCTTTGCGACCCCATGGACGGCAGCACGCCAGGCCTCCCTGTCCATCACCAACTCCTGGAGTTTACTCAAACTCATGTCCATTGAGTTGGTGATGCCATCCAGTCATTTCATCCTCTGCTGTCCCCTTCTTCTCCCACCTTCAATCTTTCCCAGCATCAGGGTCTCTTCAAATGAATAAGTGTTTTGCATCAGGTGGCCAAAGTATTGGAGTTTCAGCTTCAGCATCATTCCTTCCAAAGAACACCCAGGGCTGATCTCCTTTAGAACGGACTGGTTGGATCTCCTTGCAGTCCAAGGGACTCTCAAGAGTCTTCTCCAACACCACAGTTCAAAAGCATCAATTCTTCGATGCTCAGCTTTCTTTATAGTCCAACTCTCACATCCATACATGACCACTGGAAAAACCACAGCCTTGACTAGATGGATCTTTGTTGGCAAAGTAACATCTCTGCTTTTCAATATGGTGTCTAGGTTGGTCATAACTTTTCTTCCAAGGAGCAAGCGTCTTTTAATTTCATGGCTGCAATCACCATCTGCAGTGATTTTGGAGCCCCCCAAAATAGTCTGTCACTGTTTCCACTGTTTTCCCATCTATTTGCCATGAAGTGATGGGACCAGATGCCATGATCTTAGTTTTCTGAATGTTGAGCTTTAAGCCAACTTTTTCAAGAGGCTCTTTAGTTCCTCTTCACTTTCTGCCATAAGGGTGTTTTTATCTGGATATCTGAGGTTATTGATATTTCTCCTGTCAATCTTGATTCCAGCTTGTGCTTCTTCCAGCCCAGCATTTCTCATGATGTACTCTGCATATAAATTAAATGAGTAGGGTGACAATATACAGCCTTGTCATACTCCTTTTCCTATTTGTAACCGGTCTGTTGTTCCATGTCCAGTTCTAACTGTTGCTTCCTGACCTGCATACAGGTTTCTCAAGAGGCAGGTCAGGTGCTCTGGTATTTCCATCTCTTTCAGAACTTTCGACAGTTTGTGGCGATCCACACAATCAAAGGCTTTGGCGTAGTCAATAAAGCAGAAATAGATGTTTTTCTGGAACTCTCTTGCTTTTTCAATGATCCAACGGATGTTGGCAATTTGATTTCTGATTCCTCTGCCTTTTCTAAAACAAGCTTGAACATCTGGAATTTCAGAGTTCAGGTACTGTTGAAGCCTGGCTTGGAAAATTTTGAGCATTACTTTACTAGCCTGTGAGATGAGTGCAATTGTGCCATAGTTTGAGCATTCTTTGGCATTGCCTTTCTTTGGAATTGGAATGCAAACTGACCTTTGGGTAGGGAGGCAGAAGTCTGTCGACTAAAAAATATAGTCTCAACTGAAAGTAAATAATCATTTTATTTGTGGTAATGTTTAGGACTCTGAGCCCGGGAGACAGCATCTCAATGGCTTGAGAAAACTGCTCCAAGAAGGCAGGAGGGGGAAGTCAGGCTATATACAAGTTTGCAACAAAGGGGGCAGGCAGTCTGGCCTTCAAAGATCAGGTATCAAGTTAAGGAATTTAGCGTCCTATGTGTGGGAAGATGCAGCCTCTGGTCTCACTGAATTAATTTCCTTCATATGCACCTTAGCTCTCTGGGGGCCAGCCCTGTTTGCTTGCTCACCTTGCTTCTAGCATTTCCCCAGCTCTTCAGCAAGGAGGAATGTACAGCAAAGAGATCAAAGCAGTCCATCCTAAAGGAAATCAACCCTGAGTATTCATTGGAAGGACTGATACTGAAGCTCCAATACTTTGGCCACCAGATGCGAAGAGCTGACTCATTGGAAAAGACCCTGATGCTGGGAAAGATTGAAGGCAGGGAGAGAAGGGGACGACAGAAGATGAGATGGTTGGATGGCATCACCAACTCAATGGACGTGAGTTTGGGCAAACTCCGGGAGATGTTGGGGAAAAGGGAAGCCTGGCATGCTGCAGTCCATGGGGTCGCAGAGTCGAACACAACTTAGCGATAAAACAACAAAGCTACTCAGCAATCACCATGGGGGGTGGTAGCATTTGCTGGATCGCAGTTTTGGGAGCCCTCATTCATGTTTGGAGGCCAGAAATGGCTGAAAGCTCTGACATTTCTTGTTTATTAATGTGGCAGGAAATATTTCTCTGTCCCTGGGATTCTCCAGGCAAGAATACTGGAGTGGGTTGCCATTTCCTCCTCCAGGGGATCTTTCTTCCTCCAGGGGATCTTCCCGACCCAGAGACTGAACCCACATCTCTTTCGTCTCCTACTCTGGGGGGCAGGTTCTTTACCTCGGAGCCACCAGGGAAGTCCAACAGTCACCTTAGCAGAGAAGAATCTTAGTGAAAAGTGGCTGATGGACTGAACTGCAGGTGGCAGCCATGCAAGCTGTAGAGACAGCTGAAATCACATCTGTCGTCAAGATGGCAGGTGTCCTCAGGAAGGATGGGAGGAGTGAAGCACCTTATGCACTTTATCATAAGCATCCTAATGAAACGGCAGCCCAGAAGAGAGGGAAGAGAACAGGGAGACTTTGGTGTCAGGGACAGAGGCGGAACTCCTGGCTTACCAATGGCATGGCTCTTGGCAATGGAATGAAATGTCTAGAGTCTCAGTTTTAATCTCTAAGATGGGCATAATGCCCCCTCTCAGGACTGTTGCTGCTGCTGCTGCTAAGTTGCTTCAGTCATGTCCGACTCTGTGCGACCCCACAGACGGCAGCCCACCAGGCTCCCCTGTCCCTGGAATTCTCCGGGCAAGAACACTGGAGTGGGTTGCCATTTCCTTCTCCAACGCATGAAAGTGAAAAGTGAAAGTGAAGTCCCTCAGTCGTGTCCGACTCTTAGCGACCCCATGGACTGCAGCCCACCAGGCTCCTCCATCCATGGGATTTTCCAGGTAAGAGTACTGGAGTGGGTTGCCATTGCCTTCTCCGCTCAGGACTGTTGGGCTGGTTAAATAAGACTGTCGAAACTGCCACTGACACAGTGCTGGACCAAGGGAGGCAATCTCACCAATCATAAGCCCCATAACAGGTGGGAATCACAGGAAAGTCACACTTGAAAGTGAAATTCTGTTTGTAAATTGTGCTTGATTGAATTAGTTTTCTTTCTGGTGTGTATGCTATCTAAAACTGGAACACCAATTCAATATTTTATCACCTGTTAACGGTAATTACCTGCCAATAATTGATTAAAGTCCTTTAAAAATTACACCCTCCACAGAAATTTCTGTATCTTATTTAATTCTTAACTTGATTCACAACAGTTAAATAATTTCAAGTTTGGTATTGAAATTACCAGTATATTACCAATTATTATATATTCCAAATTGAAGAATTTAAATCCACAAGGCTTTAATTTATAGTTAAAATCAGTTCAGTTGCTCAGTCATGTCCAACTCTTTGCGACCCCATGGACGGCAACATGCCAGGCCTCCCTGTCCATCACCAACTCCCGAGTTTACTCAAACTCATGTCCATTGAGTCGGTGATGCCATCTAACCATCTCCTCCTCTGTTGGCCCCTTCTCCTCCCACCTTCAATCTTTCCCAGCATCAGGGTCTTTTCAGATGAGTCAGTTATTTGCATCAGGTGGCCAAAGTATTGGAGTTTCAGCTTCAGCATCAGTCCTTTCAATGAATATTCAAGACTGATTTCCTTTAGGATGGACTGGTTGGATCTCCTTGCAGTCCAAGGGACTCTCAAGAGTCTTCTCCAATACCACAGTTCAAAAACATCAGTTCTTTGACTCTCAGCTTTCTTCACAGTTCAACTCTCACATCCATATATGACCACTGGAAAAACCATAGCCTTGACTAGAGGGACCTTTGTTGGCAAAGTAATGTCTCTGCTTTTTAATATGCTGTCTAGGTTGGTCATAACTTTCCTTCCAAGGAGCAAGCGTCTTTTAATTTCATGGCTGCAATTACCATCTTCAGTGATTTTGGAGCCCCCCAAAATAATGTCTGTCACTGTTTCCACTATTTCCCCATCTATTTGCCATGAAGTGATGGGACCAGATGCCATGATCTTAGTTTTCTGGATGTTGAGCTTTAAGCCAGCTTTTTCACTCTCTTCTTTCACTTTCATCCAGAGGCTCTTTAGTTCTTCTTTACGTTCTGCCATAAGAGCAGTATCATCTGCATATCTGAGGTTACTGGTATCTTGTTATTGGTGTCTTGGTATCTTATCTCTGGCAATCGTGATCCCAGCTTGTGCTTCATCCAGTCCAGCATTTCTTCTGAGGCACTCTTCATATAAGTTAAATAAAATAGGGTTAAAGTGGCCAGGTGCTTAAACAATGGGGTGTCCTTTCCCCTACAGACCACACTCCTCTCCTGACAGCATCAGATCTGGGTCTTATGAGACAGCTTAAATACAAAGACTGTTTCTGTGCCCCTGCTAAACCAGGTGCCATACTCATCTAGGGGAGTAGGGGGACTCATTTACAGAAAACCTTGGGAAGTGTGTTGTTCTAAGCGATTTTGTGGTAAACTTACTACACAGAAAAAGCTAACAAATACATTTCTTATAAGTAAAATGAGAATAATTCACCTATAAGGACAAATAAGGCCAGCAATACCTGTGTGCTCAATCGTGTCCACCTCTTTTGTGACCCCACGGACTCCGGGTCTCTCTCTCCATTGAATTGTCCAGTCAAGAATACTGGAGTAGGTTGCCATTTCCTCCTCCAGGGGATCTTTCTGTCCCAGGAATAGAACCCGCATCTTGCGTCGGCAGGCAGATTCCTTACTATAGTGCCACTTTGTATGGCAGAGTGAGTGCTAGATAGTGATATGAGATACTGCATAATTGCAGGTTAGACCAGGACTGAGGTTTCATCTGAAGACTTGCCTGAGGAGGGATCCACTTCCAGGCTCATGTTGCGGCCAGCAGGGTTCATTTCCTTGCAGGCTGTTGGCTGGAGTATACCCTCAGTCTCAGTTCCCTATGATAGATCTCTCCAACCTGGCTGCTAGCTTTGTCAAAGTGTGCCAGCTGTGAAGGAGATGGAAAGCATTGGCTAGCAAGCTGGAAGTTACCACCATCTTCAGTCACAGAGGTGAAAGGTTGCTGCTGCGAGTTGTGTGTTGTGCTGGGATTCATGACCTCTGGAGGAGAGGATTTCAATCTGGGGGTCAGAGACAAGGCTCTACGACTTGGAGCTTTCTGTGTAGCAAAGTTTTATTAAAGTATAAAAGAGATAGGGAAAGCTCCTGACAAAGACATCAGAAGACGACAGAAAGAGTGCCCCATTGCTAGTTTTTAGCAAGGTGTTTTATGTCTGTTAGAAAGCTATTAAGCAGGTAGAAGAGACACCTCAAGGCTGAGCGAGTTTCACCAGGCCCCTCTCCCACAATGAGCATTTTTGAGATAGGATGGCATGAGGTATGTCATCCCCTGACCATAAAACAATTGACATGAATACTGGTTTGTTGAGGTATTATCAGCCCCAGGTTTGAGAAGAGAAAAAAATTTAGTCTTAGGCGGAACCGGTTTCATCAACAGAGAAGGGGAGAAAAAACGTCTGCCACTTGGAGTTTATTTCCTCCTGCTGCTTGGGGACCTTTGGCCTTTCTACCTATTACCCTCTCAGAGTTGATGCCTTATCACTTTGGCTGTATCTATTGGTTAGAAGCTGACTTGGCAGCTGGACAGAGAAGGCAATGGCAAACCCACTCCAGTACTCTTGCCGGGAAGGTCCCATGGATGGAGGAGCCCGGTAGGCTGCAGTCCACAGGATTGCTAGGAGTCAGGCACGATTTCACTTTCACTTTCATGCACTGGAGAAGGAAATGGCAACCCACTCCAGTATTCTTGCCTGGAGAATCCCAGGGACGGGAGAGCCGGGTGGGCTGCTGTCTATGGGGTCGCACAGAGTCAGACACGACTGAAGCGACTTGTGGTTAGAAGGGAGGAGACTCAAAGGGAGGAGACTACACAGGGCGCACCAGGAAAGAAAGTGAAAGTGAAAGTTGCTCAGTCGTGTCTGACTCTGTGATCCCATGGACTGTATAATCCATGGACTTCCCCAGGCCAGAATACTGGAGTGGGTGGCCTTTCCCTTCACCTGGGGGATCTTCCCAACCCAGGGATCAAACCCAGGTCTCCTACATTTGCAGGCAGATTCTTTTCCAGTTGAGCCACAAGGGAAGCCCAGGACACCTGGAGGCACAGGTTATTGAGACTATCTGGGAGCTTGCCTGCCACAAGGAGTTGTAAGTTCAGAGAAGGGACATTGCTAATACAGGGTCACATAGGAGGTAAGCAGTAAGGACCATGCTCCCCAGAACCTACCTCACTGAGACATTACTCAAGCTGTAGGTGATTATAAATCAAAAAGTAGTTTGCATTCACTAAGCAAGTTGTTTAGTCCCTAAGTCGTGTCTGACTCCTTTGCAGCTCCGTGGACTGAAGCCCAGTCTTGTGTGACTCTTTGTGATCCCTTGGACTGTAGCCCACTCGGTTCCTCTGTCCATGGGATTTGCCAGGCAAGAATACTGGAGTGGGTTGCCATTTCCCTCTTTAGCAGATTTTTCCGACCTGGGCATCAAAGGCACATCTTCTGCACTGGCAGGTAGATTCTTTACCACTGAACCACGAGGGAAGCCCCACTAAGCAAGACGCAAACATTAAATTTACTTCTGTTAGGGTCAGAATTAGGTCCCTGACTAATATACATTCTTTAAAAAAAATGAGATCAGAAAATTTAGACTTATTTTTAGAAAAAAATAAGCTTTTGATGGCATGTAATTATGAAACAAATTGCTTGAATCAAAGAGTACTTTGCTTCTTCAGATAAGGTGATCATTTTTCTCTCTATGCTGATAACAAAAGTCAGTGAAACTATTTCTGTTCACACCTTTGTCCCAAGTCCTTTTACTTGGGCTAAAAATATGCCCAGTTAAAAGAGTACATTTCTCCCCCTTATATGTGGAATCTAAAAGGAAATGATACAAATGAAATGGACAGAAGCAGACTCACAGACTTAGACAGTGAACTTATGGTTGCCAGGGGGGAGGGACAGGTAAGGAGTCTGGGATGGTCATGTACACACTGCTCTGTTTAAAATAGATAACCAAGAAGGACATATTATACGGCACAGGGAACCCTGCTCAATGTTATGTGGCAGCCTGGATGGGAGGGGAGTTTAGGGGAGAAGGGATGCATGTATGTGTATGGCCGAGTGCCTGTGCTGCTCACCTGAAACTACCACAATATTGTTAATCAGCTATACCCCAATACAAAATGAAAAGTTACAGAAAAGAGTACATTTCTCATCCTTCTTTGTAGGTACAGCGGACATCAGACTAAATCCTGGCCACTGTGTTATGGTGCCTCCTGGGAAGGTGTCTCGCCTGGTTAGCAGGTGTCTCGGTTGACCCAGTGAGGTGGCTCAACCGCTCAGTGCACCCTTGCTGCTGCTCCAGCCACCAGCTCAGGCTGCAGAGGAGAAAGAAGGAAGGACTCTGTGAACTGGTCCAGAATTTTTGCCTCTGGACTTTTTTCTACAATCAAAAACACTTATGTGCCTGAGCCCCTGTTTGCTGGGGTTTCTCTCCTGTATATTTGAGGCATATGTGGCTGCAGCTAATCCCACCACAACGGGGAATATTTACAACCTAGGGATGTGTCATAAAGAACCAATTTGCCATCTCATCGGGTTAGCAATGAGGCAAGGTGTTTAGTAAGCCCCGGTCGGACTGTATTTTCTTTTCTGCCAAATGTATCTGATTTATTACTCATG
Organism: Neotragus moschatus; assembly: GCA_006410615.1. Taxonomy (NCBI): domain Eukaryota; kingdom Metazoa; phylum Chordata; class Mammalia; order Artiodactyla; family Bovidae; genus Neotragus; species Neotragus moschatus. The sequence continues at coordinate 103,806 of SJYA01000200.1, forward strand.
TTTTTCCGCTTTTCCAAATAAAAAGATCAGGACTCACTTGCCTGCTGGCTTTATTGCAAAGCCTGCTTTACCTGTCTGGAATGTAAAACTCTGCTTTTGTGTGCGTGCCAAGATGCTTAAACATGCTTTAAATATTACTTTTTGCAGTTATTAAACATAAGAAACAGTGACAGTTCATAAATACTACTTAGTGATAATCATGTCAGATGTCACCAGGTTTACTCAAAAAGGAACCAGGATATTTTTCCTTTTGTTGTCTAAAGTCAGGCCCCTTTGTTCCCCAACGTAGAAAGCCCCAAGTGGTTTTCAGCATTTGAAAAGGCTATTTCTTTCCTCTCTGCTGTGGTTGAAGTAAAGCTTCTAACACCCCCGAAATGTGAACCCAAAATGTGAGTTTTAAACTCACAGTGGATCCAAAAGAAAACAACTTCCTCCTGCAGAGATAAAACAGGACTAAATATATAAAATCTGACTTTTGACCAGATGACCGTTTTCTTACAAGCAATCCGTTAGAAGATTCTAGGAAGCACAAGCTCAGTTTTAATATTCGTAATTAGGACTTCAGTGTCAATCAGTAAAAAAAAACATTATGAGAAAACTATGGTCTTAATTCCACAGATATTACGATTTAGAGTGAGACTAAAGTAGGTAATGGTGTTTTAAGCTGGAAATTAAGTTACAGTAAAATATTAAGTGAATGCTGACTGTGAATCTTGGCTGCCGTTTCAGAACACTGTGCTCCACAGAAGGTAAAATTTGAAGAGATGGCAAGAGTCTATGTGTTCAGATGACCTGCAGGATCTCAGATGGAGTGCAGACAAGGAGGACCCCAGGGACTGGTCGATGCTTTAAGTCCCATCAGTATATCTGAATGAAACGAGATTAAAATGTTTAATATGAGACTCACTTCGATAAGAGAATGACGTGGGGGGGTGGAGTTGTGACTTTCCTCCACTGAATGTTATCTGCTGCCTAACTCCATCTCATTACACGACTTTTAAACCTTATGTGTGTGAGCATGAACATGTGTGTGTGTGTGCAAGTGCTCAAGTATGTGTGCGTGTTCTCACGTGTGCCTTTAACTCGGGGGAGGGTTTGGTGCAGAAAGGGAGCTAGACTAGGGGAGATGAAGAGGAAAGATCTTGACCTACAGGTATGGACTCTGAGAGCTTTCCCTCTCATTTAGTCTCTGTGTGTGTGCTAGGTCGCTTCAGACATGTCTGAGTCTTTGCAACCCTGTGGGCTGTAGCCTGCTGTCCATGACATTATTCAGGCAAGAATACTGGAGTGGGTTGCCACCCCCTTCTCCAGGGGATCATCCTGGAGATTGAATCCTGGGTCTCCTGCATTGCAGGCAGATTCTTTACTGTCTGAGCCACCAGCAAATTAAAAGATCAATCCAAAATTCAAAAATTGGATGGAGACCTCTGGTGGAGACCTAGAAGATGAAGGATTGTCAGACCAGAGACGGGGTGCTATGGAGTGATTGGTGTCTCCACCTCCCCCTTGCAAAATTCATATACTGAAGCCCTGACCCCTAAAGTGATGGTCTTAGGAGACAGGATCTTGGGGAGGTAAATGGGATTAGATGAGGTCATGACAGGGGATCCTCATGATGGATTAGTGGCTCATAAAGAGAAACCAGGGAGCTCTCTCTCTGTTCTGTGAGGACATAGTAAGAAAGCGACCATATACAAGCCAGAAAGAGAGCTCAGGACCCAGCCATGCCTGCACTCTGAACTTCAGCCTTTAGAATGTGGGAAATAAATGCTCCTTGCATTTATTTATTTATTTACTTGTTTATTTATCCTTGTCTATTTTCTCCCTAATTTTGTTTTAATTGGAGTGTAGGTGCCTTACAATATTGTGTTAGTTTCTGCTGTAAGATAAAGTGAATTGACCACATGTGTACATAAATCCCTTCTTTCCTGGATTTCCTTCCCATTGGGGCCACCACAGAGCACCGAGTAGGCTTCAGGTCGTGCCTGTGGTAAAGAATGTGCCTGCCAACGCAGGAGACTCAGATTTGATCTCTGGGTTGCGATGATCCCCTGGAGGAGGAAATGGCAGCCCACTCCAGTTTTCTTGCCTGACAAATTCCATGGACAGAGGAACCTGGCAGGCTATAGTCCTTGGGGCTGCAAAGAGTTGGATGTGACTGAAAGACTAAGCACTGTGCTGAGCATTGAATAGAGTCCCTTGCACTATACAGTATGTTCACATCAGTTATATACTTTATTTATGGTCGTGCGTATGTCAACCTCAGTCTCCTAATCCATCCCACCCCTCCACCCCGCCTCAGTGTCCACTCCTTGGTTCTCTGTGTTTTTATCTCTATTTGTGCTTTGCAAGTGGTGAAGATAAACTTATGGTATTTTGTCATATCAGCCCCAGCAGCCAAAGACACTGGAGGCCCAAGGAAAAGGAATGTGAGTGGCTTTGGGGAGTGGACACGCAAATCCTTGTGTCTCATGGTGATGTTCACGGAGGGTCTCTGTTGCTCTCCAACCAGTGGGACAGGATGACTGGTCTGGTGGTGTCAGATGGCCTCCATCCTCAGCTGCCCAGTTCTGTGCAATGGCCCATAAGTGTAGCCAAGATGGCAGGGATGGAAAAGGTTATGAACGGCCCTCTCACCAAGGTTGACCTAGCTCCTGCCTCTGCTGAATGCTGGCTCCATTTGCCCTGCTATCAGCCTTGAGGGGACCAGCAGTCATTTGGTAGCAAACTGATCACATCAGTCCCTCAATTGAGCTGGGAGGTCAGTTATTCTTACTGGAGTTGACACCTAACATGCGTTTGCCTTTGCTGCTCCTGTGCTGCCGGCACCATCACTGGAGGTCTTCAGGATGAAAGATTCACCAAATAGGAACCTGCATGATGTCAGCTCAAACCAAAGACTCATTTTGTGGACCCAGAGGTATGTCCTGAGTGTATGACCATGGGACTCATTGTCTCTACCAAGTTCTGCATCACCTTGAAAACAGTCTAAATCAACAATGAAAAGGCCAAAATGATACAAAATTGTATAGACAACAACATATTCTCTATATAGTACATGAAATGTATATGGTGGTTCAAGTAAAAGATTTTTGACAGTTAAAATATAGATGCACTTGATGTTTTGTTTAAAACTTTTCATTTTGTGTTGGGGTATCCTATTCAAAAACAGAGATATTACTTTGCTGACTAAGGTCCGTCTAGTCAAGGCTATGGTTTTTCCAGTGGTCATGTATGGATGTGAGAGTTGGACTGTGAAGAAGGCTGAGTGCCAAAGAATTGATGCTTTTGAATTGTGGTGTTGGAGAAGACTCTTGAGAGTCCCTTGGACTGCAAGGAGATCCAACCAGTCCATTCTGAAGGAGATCCAACCAGTCCATTCTGAAGGAGATCGGTCCTGGGATTTCTTTGGAAGGAATGATGCTAAAGCTGAAGCTCCAGTACTTTGGCCACCTCATACGAAGAGTTGACTCATTGGAAAAGACTCTGATGCTGGGAGGGATTGGGGGCAGGAGGAGAAGGGGACGACAGAAGATGAGATGGCTGGATGGCATCACTGACTCGATGGGCGTGAGTCTGAGTGAACTCTGGGAGTTGGTGATGGACAGGGAGGCCTGGCGTGCTGCAATTCATGGGGTCACAAAGAGTCGGACACGACTGAGCAACTGAACTGAACTGAACTGATAGCCTAGTAACAATGTTGTGATTGTTTCAGGTGAATAGTGAAGAGACTCAGCCATACATACATATGTATCCATTCTCCTCCAAACTCCCCTCCCATCCAGAATGCCACATATCATTGAGCAGAGTTCCCTGTGCTATACAGTGGTCCTTGTTCGTTATCCATTTTAAATAGAGCAACAACTTAATGTTTAATAATAAATTATTTAAATAAGTTATGGTCCACCCATTAAACATAACACTTTTTAACGCTTAAAATTATTTCATAAGAATGCATAAATTTATGGAAAAACTTTTAAGTCCTTTGGTTAAGTAAGAATGTTAGTCCCCTAGGGCAGCTGTTACAAAGTACCACAGATTAGATGCCTTGAAACAGTATACCTTCATTGCCTTACAGTCCTGGAGGCTGGAGGTCTGAAATCAAGGTGGCCGCTTCCATCTCCCAGCCTGTAGTCCTGGGCATTCCCTGGCTTGTGGTTGTATCCTCACCCTCTCTGCCTCTGTTATCCCATGGCCTTCCTCTGTACATTCCAAAGGCTCTGGCAAATGTATGATGACATGCATTTCCTGAGATAGAAGCGTGCAGAATATTTTCACTGTCCTAAAAATATTCTTCTCTGCCTTTTTATCCTCCCACCTGCCCCCCACCCCCGCCGGCCACAGTTGCTGATCTTCTTACTTTTTCCATAGTAGCTGTTGCATTTTTCAGACCCGATCCTAAGGAAATCATTACACGTTTATGCTCTCATCCAGCTATGATGATGTTCACCACTGTGTACAATGGTCAAAAGTGCCAGTCATATGACCTTCAACAGCAAGAATCTTGTTTAGATAAATGATGCACCTTCATTTCATGGAATTATGCTTAGTTATTAAAAACATAAGTATCTCCCGACTGGAGGAAGAGGCTTTTAACATGGTAAGTAAGTAAAATCTGGCTTCTAAACATTAGATAAAATAAGAACATTTTAAAACCTTTTTATAGATATATATGCCATGCTATTGACTACTTGTCTTTACATGTTGGGCTTAAGAGAAATGTGTTTTAAAAAATTTCCTCCTCTTCTGCTTGGGCTTTCCTGGTGGCCCAGATGATAAATAATCTACCTGCAATACAGGAGAATTGGATTTGACTTCTGAGTCAGGAAGATCCCCTGGAGTAGGAAATGATTATCCATTGCAGTATTCTTGCCTGGAGAATTCCATGGACCGAGGAGCCTGGTGGGCTACAGGCCAAGGGGTAGCAAAGAGTAGGACACGACTGAGTGAGTAACACTTTCAGTTTCCTTTTCTGCTTACCTGAATTGTCTAATTTTTCTATGGTTAATATGTATTATCACTTCTAATGAGGAAAATAACAGGAGTTATACAGTAAAAATTCATTATGCTTATCTAGGGGTGATATTTTCAGATGGGTTTTGTTTTCTTCTTTATATTAGGTTGAGCCTAATAGGAAATTGTTATTTATGTAAGTGAAAAATAGTTAAATGTGGGCACTTTTGTAACAAGGGAGAACAAATCTGATTGCCTTTGGGATCTGTTTCTTTAATCTTTGTGTTATATTGTTTCCGTTACAAACTGATCAGTAAAAGAATTTTGCCTGTAGCCTGAAATATATAAGATAGTCCATTGTCAAGGCTCTGACCTTTAAAGGTATAACATTTTTTGAAAAATTCCTATAGAGATAAAAAGTTGCAGAGCAGAGAAAAACATTTATCTTGTTACATTGTGACCAGACCTTTGTGTACAGGGGCAGTAACAAAGGATTCCTGCAGGAAGAAGTTTACAACAACCCTACCCCACCAGCCCTACCTTTAGTATAAAATATGCCTGAATTCTCACTTGGGTAAGATGGTTCTTTGGGATACTAGTCCAGTCCCACTCTGGTGGCTTTCTGAATAAAATTGCTCTTCCCTGCCACAACAACTCATCTGATTTATTGACCTGTTGTATGGTAAGCAGTATGAGTTTAGACTCAGTAAAACTTTAATGATTCGATCTGTTACTTTTAATTTTAAAGATATTCCACAGAGATAATGCTACTGGTTCACTCAATTTCTCAAAGGGCTGTTAAAGGGTCTAAATTTTGGACCCTGTTAAAGTGTCTAAAATCATGGCTCTCATATGAATTGAAAAGAAACGTATGTCCCAGATTTTATTTGACTCATTAATTAATGAGGGAACCAGGAAGACCTTACAACAGATTCAAAGGATGATTCAAGGACACACATCTATGTGCTATCATGAATGTTAAAAAATTTACAAATAGATGCAGAACTGGTCAGCAGCTTCAGGGCAAAAATCAATTGCATCTTTGGTCGAAGTTCATTTGCATTTCTAAATACTAGAACTGTTTATATTACTTTCAGTTTCTTACAACTTTGTATTAGTCAGTGCCCTACCAAAACAGCACCAATAAGTTATTTATTCGTTAATCAATTATGAGAAATTGGCCCATGTGATTATGGAGGCTGAAGAATCCCTTGATCTTCTGTCTGTATGATGGAGACCTGGGAGAGCTGGTGGTGTGGTTCAGTCCAGATCTGAAACCCTGAGAACTGAAGGACTGATGGTCTAACTTCCAGTTTGAGTCTGAAGGTCTGAGACCAAGGAGGGCCAGTCTCTGAGAGCAGAAGAAGACTGATGTCCAAGCTGAATAGTCAGACAGAGAGGAAATTCATCCTTCTTCCACTTCCTGTTCTTTTTAAGCACTCGACCCTGATGCTGGGAAAGATTGAAGGAAGGAGGAGGAGGGAGAGACAGAGGATGAGATGGTGGGATGGCATCACCGACTCAATATACATGAATTTGAGCAACCTCTGGGAGATAGTGAAACACAGGGGAGCCTCGTGTGCTGTAGTCCGTGGGGTCGCAGAGAGTCAGACATGACTTAACGACTAGACAAGGACAGCAACAACAAGGTTAAATGAAGCTCAAATCTGCCTGCAATATGGGAGACTCAGGTTCAGTTCTTGGGTCAAGAAGATCCTCTGGAGAAGGAACTGGCAACCAACTCCAATATTCTTGCCTGGAGAATGCCATGGACAGAGGAGCCTCATGGACCACGGGGTTGCAAAGTGTCAGACACCAGAGTGACTAGATGATGTGACATGCTGTGACCCACAGTGGGAAGGAATCTGCTTTCCTCAAGGCTACTGATTCAAATGCCAACATCTTCCAGAGGTGCCTTCCCAGACACACCGAAAAAGAAGTCTAACCAACCATCTATGTGCTTCCATCCAGTTGACACATAAAATTAAGAAACTTAGAGTTTCCAGAAGCTCAAAGACAGCTCTGCTGCTGTCCCTTCAGTTGTGTCCGACTCTATGTGACCCCATAGACGGCAGCCCACCAGGCTCCCCCATCCCTGGGATTCTCAAGGCAAGAACACTGGAGTGGGTTGCCATTTCCTTCTCCAAAGACAGCTCAGGTCCTATTAAATCAAGTAATCCCATAATCTTTTTTTCCCACTTCAAAGTTTTCACCACTCTTTTTGATGTTTCTTTCTATATTAAAGGCAAACCTCTTGTCTGAATCCTTGGTCTGGACCCTGCCTCTCCTCTGTGCTCATCCAAGCCCCCCCGCCACCTCTCCCTCAACTATTTGCATTCAGGTCTCATGAGTCTCTTTAATTCTTCAGGGCACCAGGCCTCCTGCCATTCATCTTACTGCCCAGATGCACATTGATCCCTCTGTCCCAGAAGTGGCCCCCTGGGCCCTCCATTCCTATCCAATTCGCTCCTTACACGCCCTGCCCACCACTCTACTGCATCTGAGCTCAAACCCAGAGACCCTCCCTCCCCACCCCAACCTTCATCAGAGCTTCCTTCAGAGACTTTACCGCAATTGCAATTCCAGTGTGACTATGTGTTATGTAAATCTGAACTTTGTGATTTTAAAAGAGCACAGGCTAAAAATATTGATGAAATTTCTCTTTATGCTCAAACTTAGAGAGAATGCGAATCCCTCAAATTAAAAAAAAAAAAATCCCTCAGGACCATGCAATTTGAGCTGCATTTCCAGTGACTGGTTTGTCAGTACATTTCCACTCTTGCCCTAGGGGAACCTCTCAGTAACAGGTGGACAGGAATACACAGGGCCAGGGGGTTGAGAAGGACCCTGCATATTCTGTGGAACTGCTGACGGTGGTGTGGTCGCTACAAATGCAGAGGTGTTTCAGCCTTTGTGGGGGACTAGAGCAGGCCACCCTACATAGGCCTCTTTTCATATGGATTATTTTAAGTTCAAGATGACTGACAAACAGCTGACACCAAACAAGTTCCACCCTCCCCTCTTCCATACCAGGAAGGGCAAGAGTATGGTAACCGCTGGAGGCTCTTTATCAGAATCTACGTGAGAAAACTTATCATGACAACACTCATCTTTCTTTAGGCTCACCCATGTGCTTACCCTCCCACAGTTGGCCACCCCCAAACCTCAACTCCTTTTCATTTTCTTGTCTCTTCTCTGGAGATTTATTTCCTTGTTAGATACTAGACAACCCCATGTCCAAACGGCCCCTCTGAGTTACCAGGGCACTGAGTTTCTTCTGTGTGTATGTATGTTGCACGTGTTAATAAATTCTTGCTAATCTCTTGTTTTTCTCTTGTTAATCTGTCTTTGTCAGTTTAATTTCCAGGGTCCCAGCCACCAAAGAGAGTAGAGAAAAGTTTTCTTCTTTCCCCTCCCCTAAACATTCTTTGTTATTATACCTTAAAATTTCCTAAGAAGCTCTAATGATATTGTCCAGTAGCAGGGCTGAGGTTGAGGGTAGGGCTGGAAATGTTGGTTGATATTGTGCTCTGAGGATTTCCCTGGCTCAGTGGTAAAGAATCTGCTTGCCAATGCCGGAGATGCGGGTTGAATCCCTGGGTGGGAAAGATACCCTAGAAAAGGAAATGGCAATCCACTCCTGTATTCTTGCCTGGATAATTCCATGGACAGAGGAGCCCAGTGGGCTACAGTCCACGGGGTCACAAAGAGTAGGACAACAGCGTCATATACCCATTGTGATCTGAAGGCCAGTCTTCACAACTCCTGGTGATTGACATTACCTTTTTTTAAAAAAAAAACTTTTTACTTTGTCTTGTGGCATAGCACATTAACAACATTTTGATAGTTTCCGGTGAAGAGCAAAGGGACTCAGCCACACATATACATGTATCCATTGTCCACCAAACTCCCCTCTCACTCAGGCTGCCACAAAACATTGAGCAGAGTTCCTTGTGATATACAGTAGATCCTTGTTGGTTGTCCATTTTATTTTTTTAATTTTTTGTTTCATTTCTGGTTATCCATTTTAAATATAGCAGTGTGTACATGTCCATCCCAAACTTTCTAACTATCCCTTCTCCCCAGCAACCATGAGTTCATTCTCTAAGTCTGTGAATCTCTTTCTGTTTTGAAAGTAAGTTCATTTGTATCATTTCTTTCTAGATGCCACATATAAAGGATGCCTGGTGACTGATATTCTAAATGTCAGGATGGAATGAAGCCAAGAAGACAAAAAAGCACATTGGGAAAAATGAGCTGTGTTGGCCTTTGATTTTTTGTTCCTGTGGCTCATTGTCTTGGAATCATTTGAGTTTTGAATTATCTCAGTCCTTCAGGGTCACAGCTCCTAAATAAGATGCATTAATCTTGTGTATATTTGTGAGATATTTGACAAATATATTGACTCTCCAGGTCTATCTGCTTGTTTACCACTTTTCTGACCAGCTCCTAGCCCTAGAGCCTGGTTGAGAAGGAAAAAAAAAAAAAAAAATCTTTTCCTCTATCCTCTTCTGTTCTGTGCCTGAGGCCTGCGATTTAAACTGCCTATAGCTGGATTAACAGGAGAAAAGGTTTATTTTGTATGCATATGGGAGCCAACAAAGGAGGTAATTGTCTCATTGAATAGTTAAAGTCTTGCACAGCTAACTTACTAGGAGAAAAGAAGTGGTTGAGAAAAGGTATCTTAGGCAAAGCACACAGTTTTTTTAGGATATATGGGAGTTACGAAATTTGTGATGACGTTTTTCTACACAGGCATAAGTGGTCTTGCTGTCTTCCTTAGCATCATAAACTCCCCTGGAGACAGGATGTGGAGTAGATTTCATTTGTGTTTTCTCTTCTGGGCATAGACCTACTCTGGAGAGAAATTTATGGCAACCTAATTTCCCAGAAGGTGCTATTTTCAATTACAAAGGAAAGCTCTGAGAAGGTTATTTTACCCTTTTTCTTTTTCTTATTTATTTATTTTTTTTGCATCTGTTGAATCTCAATTTTCAGCTTAAAAATAATCTTTATGCCAAAGTGGCATGTTTTGGGGTGGTGTGTTCTTAATCCCTTCATCTGGAAAGCACAGTGTTTCCCCCATATTCATTCCTTTCAGGGTCCTACTCTCAGTGGTAAGATCCACACCTTTGCCCTGAGTTCCATGACTGGATTAGAATGTGATGGAGACCAGCCAGAAACTCAGAAAGAACTGTAAGAGAGTAGACAGGTTGGTAAGCCTTACTTCATGATCTGGGGGGATGACCTTTTTTTAGGAATTATCAATGCTCCGAAAAGCAAAGTTCCTTGATTCGCTTCCAAGGGTCTGGGGTCTGGGACGTCTGTAGAAAACCTCTTAGCAGTTCTCCAGTGAACCCTCCATGGGAAACAGGACTTGACTTTTAAAGCTGGCTCTACTCCAGAGGACTTCACCCTCAGGACTTTTTTTTTTTTTTTTTCTTTCACAAAAGAACCTGTTCTTGTGGACGTGGAGGAACCTGGCTGGGAGCAGGAAGCAGCTTTGCCAGCCCCGGGCCTGTGCTGGAGCCCAGGGAGCAAGGTTGGCTGGTGGCCGGCCGGGTCTGGGTCCATATCTATATCCACAACCATGGGCAGAGAGGGGCTGCTGTCCTCCCACTGGGGCAGGAGGGCTCGGGCTGGGCTCTGCTGGATGTGAGAAAGCTTGTGGGCGGGAGCCAGGAGTGGAGGCCAGGTGGAAGGGCAGCCGTGGCCCTGAGGCGGGGCGTTGTCCGTCTGACCGGCCCTCGGGCTGGCTGATGATTAACTGAGAGTCTGCTGTTCTGGGCCCGAGGCGGGAGGCCACCTCTGTGTGCACAGCTCGGCCTGTGACGTGAGCCACTTCCGGGTAACAGCTGAGCACCGTCCAGATTCTCCAGTGGCCGACAGATTTGTTCCTGTGTTTGTGTGGTGAGAGCTCGGAGGCAGGAAAGAGGGGACCGAGAACCTTCGCTGAAGGTCCGAGGGGCAGATACACTTGTCACAGGTGAGACACCCTGTGGGCCTGGTGTGTGGCCAGTGGACTCCCCGCAGGTACCAGCTTCCTCCCAGGGAGCTGGTGCTTAGCTCCTGGAGGCCCCGCTAGCTGGCCTTGGGGGAAAGACCAATCTGAGGCGTATCTGTTTCCCAAATTCCACAGAGTTAAAATGAAACACCGGGATGCCCTGTGAGTGTAGGAATTTGAGACAGTTTCTTAGTTCTAGCTTCACTGGGAGCTGTTCTGGGGTTGTGTTGAAAGCTGAGACTTGGCTGGAAAATTCCTGGCATGCCTGTTATTCATCGGACTTTAAATGCCGTTTATTCTTCCCCAACGCTTCCCCAGTGGCTCAGCAGTAAAGAATTCTTCTGCAATGCAGGAGATGCAGGAGACTCAGGTTTGATCCCTGGGTTGGGAAGATCCCCTGGAGGAGGAAATGGCAATCCACCCCATATTCTTGCCTGGAGAATACCACGGATAGAGGAACCTGGTGGGCTACAGTCCATGAGCTCGCAAAGAGTGGGACATGATTGAGCGACTGAGCACACACACATCTTTCCCCAGTGAGAGGTTTGATGGAAGGGAAATTGCTCTAAATCTCTGGAAGCTCTAAGACTCCCCATATCTGGCTGGCAGAGTCAGCACCCCTCTGAATGTGGGGCATCCTGAGCTGGGGTACTGGGTGGAGGAGGCGCCTGATGCCTTTGTATGTGCACATAGAGGTTTGCAGAAAGCCCTTTGTGTGCATTTAAATTCTCACTGTCTTCCTTGTTTGGGGGTTTAGAATTTATGTTGATGCCTAAAGACAAGATGTCTGCAGCCCTTGAATTTTGTGATATCAGGCTGTTTCCAAGAACCCAGCCATAAGGGGTGTGTGTGTGTGTTATGGGTAAATAAACCAGATGATCAAATTCAACAATTTCCTTCCTGAGATGACGAGCTTGCTGGGTGCAGACAGGTCTACTCAGTGTTTCTGCCTTGTCTGGGCAGTAAAGAGTGGTTGGCATTTAAATCCTGTCCTGATGCCATTTAATAATTCAACTAAGAGCAGGTAACGCAAGTTGTCTGTAATAAAATGAATGAGAAGTGAAATCTCAAACTACTCCACCAAGATATGAACTTGCAAATTACCTGGCAGAGATTTCCTTTAAAGGGACTTGTCTGAGCTCAGTTACAACTTGAAATCATCCTGGTGACAGTTCCTCTCTATACACACCCTTCAAATAGGTTCTGCTCACAAATCCACATCCAGGTTCCTGTAGCACGTGGTGTTCNTCCTGGAGGCCCCGCTAGCTGGCCTTGGGGGAAAGACCAATCTGAGGCGTATCTGTTTCCCAAATTCCACAGAGTTAAAATGAAACACCGGGATGCCCTGTGAGTGTAGGAATTTGAGACAGTTTCTTAGTTCTAGCTTCACTGGGAGCTGTTCTGGGGTTGTGTTGAAAGCTGAGACTTGGCTGGAAAATTCCTGGCATGCCTGTTATTCATCGGACTTTAAATGCCGTTTATTCTTCCCCAACGCTTCCCCAGTGGCTCAGCAGTAAAGAATTCTTCTGCAATGCAGGAGATGCAGGAGACTCAGGTTTGATCCCTGGGTTGGGAAGATCCCCTGGAGGAGGAAATGGCAATCCACCCCATATTCTTGCCTGGAGAATACCACGGATAGAGGAACCTGGTGGGCTACAGTCCATGAGCTCGCAAAGAGTGGGACATGATTGAGCGACTGAGCACACACACATCTTTCCCCAGTGAGAGGTTTGATGGAAGGGAAATTGCTCTAAATCTCTGGAAGCTCTAAGACTCCCCATATCTGGCTGGCAGAGTCAGCACCCCTCTGAATGTGGGGCATCCTGAGCTGGAGTACTGGGTGGAGGAGGCGCCTGATGCCTTTGTATGTGCACATAGAGGTTTGCAGAAAGCCCTTTGTGTGCATTTAAATTCTCACTGTCTTCCTTGTTTGGGGGTTTAGAATTTATGTTGATGCCTAAAGACAAGATGTCTGCAGCCCTTGAATTTTGTGATATCAGGCTGTTTCCAAGAACCCAGCCATAAGGGGTGTGTGTGTGTGTTATGGGTAAATAAACCAGATGATCAAATTCAACAATTTCCTTCCTGAGATGACGAGCTTGCTGGGTGCAGACAGGTCTACTCAGTGTTTCTGCCTTGTCTGGGCAGTAAAGAGTGGTTGGCATTTAAATCCTGTCCTGATGCCATTTAATAATTCAACTAAGAGCAGGTAACGCAAGTTGTCTGTAATAAAATGAATGAGAAGTGAAATCTCAAACTACTCCACCAAGATATGAACTTGCAAATTACCTGGCAGAGATTTCCTTTAAAGGGACTTGTCTGAGCTCAGTTACAACTTGAAATCATCCTGGTGACAGTTCCTCTCTATACACACCCTTCAAATAGGTTCTGCTCACAAATCCACATCCAGGTTCCTGTAGCACGTGGTGTTCCTATACCCTAGCCTGGGGGTTGCTGCTGAGCTTTTAGGAATGGACTCATTCTGTCACACAGAGAATAAGTGACTTGACATCTGGTTCCTAGTTGGCAGCCCGAGTGACCCTGACCATCAGTGACTAGAAATAGTTCATGGTGGACCTTAAGCTCCTGCAGTTTCAGTGATTCTGGGTTCTCACTTCACATTTATTGCTTTTGGTAAAATGTGTGACTTTTATAACTCGGCAGCTCAATTTCTCCTCCATCCTCTGCTCTGGCCTAGATTCTAGGTGACTCGCCGAGCAACGGACTTGTCCACTTGTGTTCATCGAACCTTGAAAAAATTAGCAGATGATTTATTTGGTGCTTGGTTATTTGGGATCTTGGATCAATCTGGGAAGCCCATGATTTTAGTTTCTGTTCAGTTGCTGGACAGCTTGGTGAAAGCGAAAGTGTTTGTTCAGTCACGTCTGACTCTGTGACCACCAGGGGCTGTAAGCCTGCCAGGCTCCTCTGTCCATGGAATTAGCCAGGCAAGAACACTGGAGTGGGTAGCCATGTCGTTCTCCAGGGAAGCTTGGAATCAAAGCATATTTGCAGGGATTTTCTGAGTCTGTTTTTGATGATGGAAGAGGCTGAGGTGGGATGCTCCTGCCGCACAGGTACCATGACCCCTTACATGACACAGCGGCACACGAGCGGACGTGGTTTCCTACACAGGCTGAAATTTACTTTCCAAAGTCATCAGAAAACAAAGAGGCGGGAATCCCACATTCCTTCTCGTGATCTCGTGAGCAACCAGTGACATGCTACCAAGTAAAGAGGGGGTCACGGGCCCGGGGGTCCTCAATCCTTCCCACCTCAACTCGGACTCAGCAGCTTGTATGCAGTGCCTTTCGCAGGTGGAGGTGATGCCGTTATGACCTGTGTCAATTTCAGTTCTTGTATTTCTGCTTGTGGGTTGTTGTGGGGCCTGCCTCCTACGTCCTGTAAGAGACGACAGGATGGAGCCTCGAGTGGGTGGATCAGCTCATCACAGAACCCTGTGCAGGGTCTCTGATGGAACCCGTTGCCCCCNGGCGCCTTTCACAGGTGGAGGTGATGCCGTTATGACCTGTGTCAATTTCAATTCTCGTATTTCTGCTTGTGGGTTGTTGTGGGGCCTGCCTCCTACGTCCTGTAAGAGACGACAGGATGGAGCCTCGAGTGGGTGGATCAGCTCATCACAGAACCCTGTGCAGGGTCTCTGATGGAACCCGTTGCCCCCCAATTTGGGGGGATGGGTTGTATCCCCCAAGTGGAAGTTTGAAATCTGTGTGGAGGCCAAAGCCACAGTGAATACTGCTGGCGGGTCAGGTCACTGTGTTAAGGATGGGTGAAATAAAGAGCCCCTTTCCTGGGGCTGAGGAGCCCGTGTTTCTAGAGACAGTTCAGAATACATTCAGTGGATGACTCAGGTGCTCCAAGCAGTGCTGGTGACAGTCTTGGACAGGCCTGTCCCAGGGAGAAGGGAAAAATAAAACTAAAAATGAGGGGATAGGGAGTGAGCAAGAGGGTTATCACAGAAAAAAGGATGGGCCGAGAGATGTGCATGACAAGATCGCCCTGTGCTGCAAGGGGCCAGCAAGGCCTCACCTGGTCTACGCTGACCGCTCCCCTTCCACTCACCTTCACTCTCTGCCCAGGCCCCAGACTCTCTGAGGTTCCGCAAACGAACACGGAGGCACAGTCCCACCCCAGGGCCTTTGCACCTGCCGTTCAGCCTGGGAAGCCCTTCTGCACTTACCCGCCTGCCCGTCACCCGACCGCCTTCCCTGCTCATGGGACACCTCCTTGGGAGCCTTTCTCCAATCTCTCCTTAGAAACATCACCCCCTCACACACACTCCTCTCCACTGTTTGTCTTCATACCTCTTGCCACCTTCTAATAAGCTTGTGATCTAGGTCTTCATTTTGCTGTTTTTCTTCTGCTGACGTAAACTTGTGGGTAGGATTGTTTTTTCTCAGTGATTAGAGCATCCTTTCCCATCCACGTGATGGAAGGGAATAACAGTAAACCCACAGTCAGACCTCTCAGTCAGTGGTTCACCTACCACAGAGCACAGTAGGTGTTTCCATGATTTATGGGTGGGCTTGGGAGCAAGATTGCTTAACACAACGATTCTCAGACTATGTACCAGAATTGGTCCCATGCTTACCTTTGGGCACAATTCTCCCTGCTCACCCCCTAGACCTAAACCAGTAGGTCCAGGGTAGACCTGAGAATCTGCTTTTCTAGGAAGTTCCTTGGTGGCTCAGCAGTAAAGAATCTGCCTGCCATGCAGGAGACTCCCTGCGAGGCAGATGTGGGTTTGATCCCTGGGCCAGGAAGATCCCCTGGAGAAGGAAATGGCAACCCATTCCAGTATGCTTGCCTGGAGAATCCCATGGACAGAGGAGCGTGGTGGGTTACAGCCCAGGGGCAAAGTCTAGGACATGACTGAGTAACTAAACCACCACCAGCAGGGAATCAAACCACCACCAAGTTCCCAGATGAGGCTGATGCTGCCGCTGATCAGGCTGAGAAGTGCTGATTCGTCTCTCCAGGGACACACGCGCACTGGGAGGGTCCCCGTGGGTCTCTGCAAGGGGATTGACTGTGACCTGCCTATTTTGCTTTCCCAGGTGAGGAGGAACATGTGAGATGGAGGCAGCTGCCGAGAGAGGCGTCCTGGCCGTGCTGGTGGTCCTGGCTGGGCTGGCAGGTAGGGACCACAGAGCTTGGTGGGATGTTCTGGGGCATCCTTCTGGAGTGGGCGGAAGGCACCTGGAGGAGGCCACCGGGGAGTGTGGCTGCCTGAAGATTCTTTGTTGAGCTCTTCCCACTGGGTCCCCTCCCTCCCTCCGCTTCCTCCTGCCTGTGCCTGTGTGTGCTCAGTTGTGCCCGAGTCTTTGTGACCGCAGGGACTGTAGCCCGTCAGGCTCCTCTGTCCATGAAATTCCCCAGGCAAGAAGACTGGAGTGGGTTGCCATTCCGTCCTCCAGGCCATCCAAGCCTTGAACCCAGTCCCCTGCATTGCAGGCAGATCCTTTGCCACTTGGTGGGGTCCACTGCCTGCCATGTCAGCCCTACTCCAGAAGGGTCCTTCATGTGCATATGAGCCCACAAGTCCTCCACAGCGGGGTCCTTGCCTGGGAGTCTTGCTTCCCAAAGTCACTGCTCTCATTAGAGCATTCCATTCTCCTGGCTGAACTTTCTCCTCTGATTCTACCTGGTCTTCAAGGAGGAAGACCTGACTCACGCATCACCTCCTCTCTGAAGCCTTCCTGACCTTGCAGTTTTCAGGACAATCATCCTAGTTCCCATTAATGGCAGAATTAAGGGGCCCATCACCTGTGAGACCTTCCGATCCTCCCAACAGCTCCTCCTCAGCCTGGAAATTTCCCAGGGTGTCAGTCAGAATGGACTCCAGGTGCCCCAGACCAGGGCCTCCCAGTCAGATCCTGTATTGCAGTAGATGGAGAGTGCAGACCCTGGGGTGCTTAAAGTAACCAGTTTGTACCCCAGCTTTCTTTTGACTATGTCTTGTGCTGATTTCATCGCTTCTGGTGTGTTTTTCTTGTTTCCTAGCTAGTTCTAAACTCCTCAGGGTATTCTTACTGCAGTGATCTTAAGGTGCTATGTTGAAGAATACAGAAAATTGTGCAAGTCGTAAAGGTACAGCTTGATGAAATTTTACAAACTGAGCACTTTTGTGTATCAACAAGGAGCCCAAGAACACTTCACAAATGTTTCCTTCAGCCTCTCCCCCACCCCTTCCCTAGCTGCTGCTGCTGCTGCTCCTGCATCGCTTCAGTTGTGTCCGACTCTGTGCGACCCCATAGACGGCAGCCCACCAGGCTCCCCCGTCTCTGGGATTCTCCAGGCAGGAACACTGGAGTGGGTTGCCATTTCCTTCTCCAGTGCATGAAAGGGAAAAGGGAAAGTGAAGTTGCTCAGTTGTGGCCGACTCTTAGCGACCCCGTGGACTGCAGTCTACCAGGCTCCTCTGTGTGACTGTTATTCTGACTTCTAGCTGTGTAGATATTTTGCCTGCTTTCTACCATACATACCTATGGCTTCTCTGGTGGCTCAGGCTGTAAAGAATCTGCCTGAAATACGGGAGACCCAGGTTCTATCCCTGGGTTGGGAAGACCCCACCCTGGAGGAGGAAATGTCTACCCAATCCAGTATTCTTGCCTGGGGAATCCCATGGACAGAGGCACATTGGGGGCTACAGTCCATGGGGTTGCAAAGAATCAGAAAGGACTGAGTTACTAATGCTTTGACTTTGATATACACCTATAAACTCTGTTTCAGAAGGCTAGATATATTGTTGTGTTTTAAACTCTGTCCATGACAGCAGTAAAAACATAACTAAAACAGAGATAAAATAGTACAGGGACAATCTGAGTGTGTGAGGTGCAGTCGGGACTATTTCATAAATTTTGGTTTCAGGTGTGTTTACGCATTAAGACAAGGGAAGCTGGTTCTGGGGTGTTAACATGTATTTGGGACAGAGATGTTTGGAAGGCCTCTGTCTTGTGCAGGGTGTTAAGCATTGTTTTAGGTGCTTGATGTGCATTTGTCTGTAGGCTGGAAATAAGACATTTTGTCTGCTTGTGCAGAACTTAGGGACTCATGGGGTGCAGAGCTTAGGGATTCTTGGGGTTAGCAAACCAGACTCCACCATATTTCCAGGATTTGGCTCCCATGTGACTTTCTCAGTCACAGTGGCAGAAACCTCTTCCAATGGTTTAGCAGGAAACTGTTAAATTCCATATCTACAATTCTTCTGAGCCATTTACCATGAAGTTCTGTTTTGAATGCAGGATTGGCTTGGGTTGAGGCTTGGGTGTGGCTGTTCCAAGAGGGGAGAAGTTGTTGTTCAGTCCCTAAGTCGTGTCTGTTTGCAATCCCATGAACTACAGCATGCCAAGCTCCTCTGTCCTCCACTGTCTCCCAGAGTTTAATTTATTCATGTCCATTGAGTCAGTGATGATATCTAACCACTTCATCCTCTACAGAGGGCAGGGTCTTTTCCAATGAGTTGGCTCTTGGCATCAGATGGCCAAGGTATTGGGGCTTCAGCTTCAGCATCAGAACTTCCAGTGAGGATTATGGGTTAATTCTAGAGCCCCATGGTGGGTGGGGATCCACTGAAAAATTCTGTCCCCCTAGGAGGCTTTGAAAGTTTTGGGTAGAGACTCCTTCTTTTGTAGACTTAGCTTTGAGTAGCTAAGGCAGCCTCCATGTGTACCCAGAGGGCTCCTGCCAGCCCCCTCCTCTCCACCTTACACCCAGCGTGGCGGATTATACAGAACATGACCATTCTTTTTCTTCACTTGGTGACTATTCACTTGGGGCTTTTATGTGCCATTTAGTTGTAGGCACAGGGATGAGCAAAATCGGGCAGAGTCTCTGCTAACCAAGAGCTTAGACATCAATTGATAGAAAAATCAATACGAAATCACCACTGTGACAAGTGCTTCACTGATTCAAAATCCTGTTCTGGATAATTTGACCTGTGTAAAGTGGGCTGAGAAGGCTTCCTGAGGGGGAGACTACTTGGCTGGGAGCAGAGGTGGAAATGAGACTGGCTCTCCAGGCAGTCTCTGCCTGTGCAAAGGGAGCCAGAAACAGCTGGTAAGTTTGATAGACGAAAGATGGTCTGGTGGTCTGAGGGTGGAGTTTAGGGAAAAATGAAATGGATGTGAAACTAAGCAGGGTTTTAAGATATGATAATGTTAAGGATGATCTAGTCTATATTCTAAAGGGTGGAAATATTTTAAACAAAGTTGGGTGGGGGGTAGGGAAGGGTACCTGATCCTATTGGCGTGTTGAGAGCCGTCTGGCTGCCACGTGGAGAGCAGTCTTGGGTGACGGTGGCGACAGTGATGCCGGCACCTCCGGCTGTGGTCAGCAGGTTGCGGCGGGCAGCTCAGATCCACCTCCGGACCCCATCCTCACTCCTCATTCTCCTTCTGATGGCCCAACCCTCCTTATGGTTTTCTTTTTTTTGACAGTCTTTCTGATGTGGACTGTTTTTAAAGTCTTTATTGACTTTGTTACCGCATTGCCTCTGTTTTATGTTTTGGTGTTTTGCCTGCGAGGGATGTGGGATCCTAGGGGCTTCCCTGGTGGCTCAGGTGGTAAAGAATCTACTACAGTGCGGGAGATGGGGGTTCGATCCCCATGTTGGGAAGATCCCCTGGAGAAGGGAATGGCAGCCCACTCTAGTATTCTTGCCCGGAGAATCCTATGGACAGAGGATCCTGGTGGGCTACAGTCCACGGGGGGTCAGACATGACTGAGTGACTAATACTTTCTTTCTGAGTGGGATCTTAGCTCTCCAACCAGGGATCAAACCCATGCTCCCTGCATTGGAGGGCAAAGTCTCAACCCCTGGAACCATAGGCAAGTCCACCCCTCCCCTTGATATGCTTTGACTTCCGTTTTCACTTTTGGATCTGCCTCACCAGGGCCCTTCCCTTTCACCCCCTCCACTTTATTTACCTTGCTCCGTTCTGCTTTATTTCTCTTTATTTATCATCGTCATTATTATTTTTTATTTGGCTATGTCTTGGTTGTGTCATGTGGGATCAAACTGACCAGGGATTGAACCTGAGCCCTTTGCATTGGGTGGACCCCTGCACTGGGTGGAACCCTGCATTGGGTGGACCGAGTCTTAACCACTGGACTGCCAGGGAAATTCCTCCCGTCTGCTTTTAATTGTCTGCTTTTCTGTTCATTCCAGTGTTAGGAATTAGATGGGAGTAGGTTAGAGGTCTACAGGTACAGGAGGGAAGCTGGAAAAGAGGTGAGTGGAAGACTAGAGGGGTCGGTTTGGGCAGACCCGCTGTCCACCCAATGCTTGGGAGACACTAGCTGCTACCCTAGGGGGCTGAGAAGAAATCACTGTAGAATGGTACTCATGTTCAGGATCTATCCGTGGAGGACTGGAAGGGGCTGGGCAGCTGGCCATGTGTTCCTGTGCGAGTGGTTTTAGTTTTGCAGATGTTAGTGTGGTGGCAGTTCAAAAGCATGGGTTGGAAAAGAGTTTCCAGACACAGGGAATTTCAGAAGGGAGTGAGTTTATTAAGAACAAAGAGCAGAGACAATGTGGGTACCGCGAGTATAGTAAGCTGACCTCCTGACAGACCAGGGAGAGTCAACAGTTTTATGGGTTAACAGCCAATGGCCTCAAGACAAAGAAAATTTCTGCTGGAAGGCTGGTGTTAGGTGAGTAGTAGGGCACTGTAGATGAGCATTGGGTGGGTGCTTTTGCCTAACGTGGGGTCAGGGAGCTGGCTGGTGATGATCAAGGGGGTTTGTGGCAATGGTTACAAGGGGGTTCAATCAGTTTTGGAGGCGACCTTGGTTCTGGCTCCACTTCTGTGGCACTGGGGCAGAACTCCACAGTTAGGACACAATGAGTGGAAGGGGAACTTCTCAGTCCTGAAGGGCAGCCAGTCATTTACATGGAGATGCTTGGTGGAGCAGGATTTGCAAAGCAGGAGGAGAGCAAGGGTCGGGGTAGGGGCAGGGCAGGGGCCCTGGATTTGGGGCATCAAACAAGTGGGTCAACTCCTGCAGGGGAGGACTTGGTGTTGGGTGACCCCTAGAGCTGGTCACTTCAGTGACTGAGATGGGTGGGAACACTGATGGTTCGTTCCCATGGCTCTGCCCGTGGTTTGGTCCTTTGCTCTACAAACTAAAAGAGCAAAGGGGAAGGTGAGGTTTTGCATCGAGATGGGGACTGTTTGATGACAATTTTCTTATGTTTGTCATGTGTGGGGCAGGTTACACACACCACAGCTGATAGGATGCAGGTGAGGGAGCAGTGAGAATGCAGGGCCTCACATCACCTAAAATAGAGCTTCTGAGTCACAGGGCAGAGCTGGAGGGGAGTCAGTCTGTGGTGGTAGCAGAGATCTCTGGCAATGATGTCAGAGGGGTCGAGTGATTAGGGGTCTGTGCCACTTGTTTAGCCTACAGGCCAAGTTCAAATGGGAAGCCTCCGTTTGGCCCAGGTCCCTCCATAGCTCTTGCTTCCCTGTACAGTAAGGTCTGGACCCGCATGTGTTCTTATTCCCACCTGTAGTCCACAGGGAATTTAAAGACTGTTTTGGAATGAGCAGGGTTTTGGAGTGAATAACCTCCCTGATGCCGGGCAGTGATGGGACCAGGGTTTCAGACGCTTTGCTTAATCCTGTTGGAGTGGCCTGGACTGAGATGCTGGCAGGGCAAGCCTGGGTCTCACCCCCTGCCCTCCCACACCCAGCCCTGCAGGTTGTCTCCAATCTGCTCGCACGGACCCGAGTCTGAATGGGTAAGTGAAGTGAAGTCGCTCAGTAGTGTCCGACTCTTTGCGACCCCATGAACTGTAGCCCATTGGGCTCCTCCGTCCATGCGATTCTCCCGGCAAGAATACTGGAGTGGGTTGCCACTTCCTTCTCCAGATCTTCCTGACCTAGGGATCAAACCCAGGTCTCCCACATTGCAGGCAGATGCTTTAACCTCTGAGCCACCCGGGAAGTTCTGAATGGGGAAGGATGCTGTTATTATAGTGTGGAGTATGACAAGGTGTCTAGTCTTTATTTCCTTGCCGTGTAGATTTGGCCCTTTCTTTTCTTTTGTGCTTCTTCCTAAGATGAGATTCAGGGCTCATGGAAAGACCCAAGTTGGCACAGTGGCTGTGGCTTCCCTGGGGAATAATTTCTGACTTTGCTTCCTCAGGCTTTTTCCCTTTTCTTTTTTTTAAATCTCATATCAGAAGGATCCTTGGATCAGAGAAATGTGCCCACAGGTAAGGGAGAAGACCCACTCTGAGTGGTTATTTAGGGTCTTACTTTTTCTCCTTTTATCATGCCCAGAGGCAAAACAAAGACTAGTGATCATGTTTATCCCCATCTGGGGTTAGTCTGGTTAATTTTGACCTTCTCTTATTTCTGCCTCTTTGAAGCCTGGGGGCCCCCTCCTTGACTCTACCTTGCAGGCATCTGGGTCCCTGTCTCCCATCCTCTCCAATGGACCTGGCCCTGCGGTGGGCACATCCCCTGCAGTGCATTCTGGGTACTTCAGAGAGTGATGGGCGAGGAGGTTCCTCCCCAGAAATCTTTCATACAGTAATTAGATTCCTTTAGAATCTTCCTTACAACTTGACCTTGTAAGATTGGAAGGGGGGCGCCTACAGTTCCAGAAGGTGATAGGAACACATAGTCTTTACTGATGGTGGCAGCCACGGCTGAAAAGAAACCAAGGGTGTGGGCTGCCAGGGGGCTCTGTTTGCCATAAACTCTGAGTGAGATCAGAGGGGAAAGAGTGGGAAGAGGGAGGCTTTAGAGTGCGAAGAACTGAGCTTATGTCCCAGGAACATCACTGTGCTCACAAGTCCCGAGATGTTGCTGGGCTTGATTTCTTCACTATTAAAACATAAGAGAGATGCTTTCTTGGTGGTCCAGTGGTTGAGAGTCTGCCTCCTAATGAGGGGGACACGGGTTCAATCCCTGGTCCAGGAAGATCCATGTGCCTCGGAGCAACTAAGCCTGAGAGCTTCGTCTACTGAGTCCAAATGCTGCAACTACAAAAGCCGGTGTGCCTACAGCCTGTGCTCCGCAACAAGAGCAGCCACCGTAATGGGAAGCAAATGGACTGCAGTGACGCGCAGTCCCTGCCTGCAGCAGTGAAGACCCAGTGCATCCAAAAAACAAAGGAAAACAAACAAACACCGGAGGTAAAAGATGAGAAATCTCAGACTCTTGGTTGCTATGCAAGTTCTACTTTGAATTATTACTACACACAAGGGAAAGTCTAGGAAAACTCTGGCCACCACTTTGCTTTTCCTGATGATAAGAAAATCAACTAAATGACTGAAAGATTCTTGAGTTCTTCAGGAGCAGAACATACTCCATGTTGAGTGATTCTGCCTGAGTTCCTGTGAGCTAGAGTGGTCTTGGTCCCCTCCCTGGGGAAGGCCATTTAGGAGTTGTCATTTCAGTTAAAACCAGTGTCAGAATGCATCCGGTGAGGGAAAAGTACAATGCTGTGAAAAGTGTGAAGGAAATAATTTTATTTTCCTCTATGATTTTCTCGGTTTTCTTGCAAGTCACATAATAGCGACTGCTTCCTGAAGGCTTGAGTGCCATCATAAGGGCTTTGCATGGATTGTCTCACTTGGTTCTTAAAACTAACTGCTGCGCTGCTGTAAATCAGTCTTGGGTCTGCTCTCCCAGCACATAGCCAAGCCAGACTGCTGACACCAGGTTGTGGTGAAGGAAAATACAGCATTTATTGCAGGTGGTGAACAAGGTAAACAGGCAGCTAATGCTCAAAAGACCCAAACTCCCTGATGGCTAAAAGACAGTGTGAAACAGGGAGGTCACAGGGTACATGAGCAGCTCATGGACATTCTTCTGATTGGTAAGAAAACAGGGTGATATTTCAGGAATCAATTCTTTCAGCCTTTTGGTTCCAACTGGTCTGTGGTCTCTGTGTTTGTGGGGAGCAAGCAGCTAACTTCTTTCACCTGGTGGGGATTTTGAAATCTGCAGAAAAACTCAAGAATTTGGCTCAGAACATTATCTAGAAGACTCTTGAGAGTTCCTTGGACTGCAAGGAGAGTAAGCCAATCAATCCTAAAGGATATCAACCCTGAATAGTCATTAGAAGGATGGTTGATGAAGCTGAAGTTACAATACTCTGGCTACCTGATGTGAAGAGCCAACTCATTGGAAAAGACCCTGATGCTGGGAAAGAATAAGGACAGGAGGAGAAGGGGGCAACAGAGGATGAAATGGCTGGATGGCATCACCAGTTCAGTGGACATGAATTTGAGCACACTCCAGAAGATGATGAAGGGCAGGGCAGCCTGGCGTGTTGCAGTCCATGGGGTGGCAAAAGTCAGACACGACTTGTTGACTAAAAGACAACAGCAACAAATGATCAATAGCCCTGGAGGAGGAGCTAAGGGTCCTTGACTTTGTTTTATGGCTAAACTATTAATATTTTGTCGTGTTTGACTGTTTTCCCCTGCGTGTGTTGTTTTTCCACTTCTCTGATTAAATCTGTTCTTTGGGAGTTGGGCAAGGCCTAGGAGGCCAAAGCTTTTCTACAAACGAGGAGGAGGAGGAGGAGGTGGGGGAGGGGAAGACCTGTACCTGGGGAGACCCTGCAGCATCCTTCTGGGTTTCAGTAACAGTGACCCCCCTGGTTTACAGTGAGAGGAGTGGTCAAGGAGAAGTCTGATAACTTGCCCAGTGGGCCAGGACTTGCTCTGGAGTCCACAGTCTTGTGCTCTGAACTGCATGCTCACCTGTGGGAGTTTTAAACCCGACTCCAGATGCTGTGAGACTCCATGAGGCTGTGAATGCCTCCCTCGACTGTTCTCTTTGAGGGATCCTGCTCTCCCACATCCTTTTATGTATTTTCCCTCTCTGCGTTTCCCCCATGGATCTCTTCTCATCTTTGGAAAAGACCTGCCTCAGTGACAGGTCTGTCCTAAGGGTGCTGGGGGAGTGTGGTGGACCATGATCATGGCAAGCTAGGGTCTCCACTCGCTGTGCAAAGAAACACTTCCTTCCACTCCCCCTTTGAGCCTTGAAATCTCCTTGGAGGTGGAAATCATCTGTCTTTCCCGTTTCAGTGGGAGGAAAATTGCCACTTCATAGCGAGGCTGAAGAACTTACCTGAAGTAACAGAACTGGGCTAGTGGTGGCTCTCTGGACAGGCTGGGGTCAGATACTTCAGGGAACGTTCCCTCTGGAGGAGGGAGACTGCTCCCCCCATCCCCAGTCTTGCTTGGATTTCCATGGACTGTGGAGTTGGGGGTGTGGAAAGCAGGACATGGCCATGGCTCCCGTCTACTGGCAGCTCCTCATCTACTGGGAGCCCTGGTGGTGGGACCAGCAGGACATGGAGTCTGAACCACTAGATGGTCCCGGCTGGTACACAGAAGGGCTACAGTGTACAGCCGACCTCTGTAGAATCATCCCCTCACCACCTGCAAAACTGGTTGTCTTTCAGCCCGTGGATCTGGCAGTGAAATCCTAGAGGGTCCCAAGAATGTCACGGCCCTGAAGGGCTCGGAGGCTCGCTTCAACTGCACCATCTCCCAGGGCTGGAAGCTCCTCATGTGGGCTCTGAGAGGCACAGTGGTGCTGAGCACGACACCTAGTGAGCCCATCATCACCAGTGACCGCTTCACCTCGTCGAGCTACCAAGAGGGCGGGAACTTCATCTCTGAGATGATAATCCATGACGTGCAACTCAGTGATGCCGGGGAAGTCAAATGTAGCCTCCAGAACAGCAACCGGGATGGATCCGCCTTCCTTTCCGTTCAAGGTGTGTATGCGGGCAGCTCTGGTGAGGAGCACTTGGAGTCCTCTGGGTAAAACATCAGGTTGCAAAGAAACTTCTGAAGCTCACATCATGTGGGGATGTCTAGGGTCAGCCTTCTGTTGGCACTATGCTTGGAATTATTCTGAACTGATGGACGTTGTGCTGTTTATTTATCACCTCCCCCCCCTCCCTTCTTCCCCGCCTTCCTTCTTCTGTGTATGGACTTGCCTTCGGTTGATACTATGCTGAGAATTTCTCTGAACCGACCAGTGTCTGTTGTTTTGTCCTGTGTTTATTTCTCTCCTCCCTTCCTCACTATCTTTCTCCTATCTTTCTTCCTGCTTCTCTTCCCCTCCCCTTCCATCTTTCCATTCCTTTATTTTCCATTTTCTCTTATTAAGGCTATGAAAGACAGTTTTTAAAAATCACCTTCCCATCTGACCAATTTCAGTATGAACAGCTTTTCTGGAAGTATATCCTGGAAGTCTAAGGCCAGCTGTGGTCGTTCGTCTTTGACTTAAAGACAGAGTTGACAATCATTGCCCTTTTCCTAGTTTTTCATATCTGGGCTCTGTTTCTTTGCCTGACATCATTTATCAACTTTGAATCATGCTTTAACTTTTTCCTCTGTCTGGCTGAATTTTCCTCATCTCTTTCCTGCCCCAGTAAGTCTAACAATCAAAAGTGCGTGTTCACTCAACCCTACCATGTCTTTTAGAGAAAATAAAACAGTAACAAAATTTATAATAATGGACAACTTATTTTTCCTTTTATCATTCATTTTCATTATAGGGAAATTGAAGCATCAAAGGTAATTTTGAGGTGCTGAAGATTATGCTACATAGTGAACAAAATAAAAGGATACTTCACAAGGATTCAGAATATATCAAAGTTTAATCATTTTGCATTCCTTGAAAATGTAACTATGTAATATTTATAGATGTATTGGAGATTTTAGAGTTCCTAATTTCTATGGCAGCATCTCTTTTAACAGACTACATTGTGGCTTTGAAATTTCTTCTTATGTGTATTTACTTGTTAGTTTAGGAGAAATTTCCGATGATTTGGTCTGTATTTGCACTGCTATCAAATCAAATTTGATAATGTTTGGTGGAGATACAGGTCTACCTATTTCTACTTGCTTATTTTAAAATTTAGCCAAATTGTTTTATCTTTATTTTTATGTGTCTTTGATTTTGTGTGGCTTAATTAAGGGTGCAACGATATTCTCTAAAGAAGTGATTGTGTGAGCCTTCCTGGATTATTGGCTTAGTTTGCACAATGAAATTGTTATTCTAATAATTTGTGGTGTAAAGGAAAGAGCATAGGACAAGGAATCAAAGATATGAGCTCTGACTTTGTTTTCATCCCACCTTGGTGACTCCTGGAATGGCTCAATTTCTTTATCTTTAAAGTGGAGATAAGGCTCCCCTGCTCACATCACAGGTTTACTCTGAGGATCAAATGAAAACTGGCTGAGGGTGGTTTGAAGACTCCCATGCTCTGTCTGTTTCAATTTGCTGCATATGAAGCTGGGAGCCAGAGAGGCCTGGGGGTTAACATCAGTGGCATGGAAGCCTGGTTGCCAGGTCAAAGTTCAGCTTTATTGCTAACTGTGTGACCTTGAACATGTTACTTAGTGACCTTGTGCCGTAGTTTCCTTATCACAAGGCAGTTGTGAGATCAAAAGAGTAGGTCTATATAAAAGCCTTTAGGTCAGCACCTGATTCATAGCAATCTCCATGTAGTCATTTGCTATTATTTATTGTGTTCCCAATAGGGGCATGCCATTGCATTAGGCATTTAAGGAAGACTCAAATGTAAGTGCAATAAGACACAATCCTGTCCTTAAGAATTCGAGAAGAGTGGATAGGGACTTCCCTGGTGGTCCAGTGGTTATGAATCCACCTTGTGAAGGAGAGGACTCAGGTTTGATCCCTGGTCAGGGAACTAAAATCCCACATGCCACAGAGCAGCTAAGTCTGCCTGCCACAACTACAGAATCTGTGTGCCACATGAAAGATCCTGCAGGCTGCAACAAAGATCCTGTGTGCAGCAACTAAGACCCGAGACAGCCAAATAAATATTTTTTTTAAAAAGAGTTGATGCTGAAGCTGAAGCCCCAGTACTCTGGCCACCTGATACGAAGAGCCGACTCATTAGAAAAGACCCTGATGGTGGGAAAGATTGAAGGCAGGAGGAGAAGGGAGTTGGCAGAGGATGAGATGGTTGGATGGAATCACTGACTCAGTGGACATGAGTTTGAGCAAGCTCCAGGAGATGGTGAAGGACAGGGAAGCCTGGTGCACTGCAGTCCATGGGGTCACAAAGAGTCAGACGCGACAGAGTGACTGAACGGCAACAACAACAACAACCAAGTGGATAGTGCAGGGCACAAACAGTAGTGGTGCGATGTAGATGCTGGCCAGTGCAATGAGAGGGAGACAGGTCAGGTTCAAACTGAAGGGAGGTGAGAGACTCAGTGAAGCATTCTAAGTTGGCTCCAGGGAACAGGTGCCATATGAGATGTGCTTTGAGGGTCTGTAGAAAACAGGCAAAATGGAGAAATACCTCTGGGTCAAGGAAACAGGGTCAAAGGCATGACTTACTGTTGCTATGCTTATGGCATATCAGATTCTTAAATCCATGTGGTTTTATAGCGTCTCACCTGAAGCTATGAATCTACAAAGTTGCCTGAATACTGCAAACATGCATTTTTTATGTTGATAATTACTGAAGCTTTTGGTTTTTAACACAGATGGAAGAGCAAGCATCTAGGGAAGTTACAGTCTTCTCCAAGATCGCGTGGAAGGAACCCACAGACTGAGACAGAATTGCATCCATTTACCCTGATTGTAATGATCTGAATGGCACTTCATTCAGTTCACTTCAAAAGCATGTTTTTTTTTTTTTCCCCTTCCTGGGTATCCACAAGAAAAATAAAGAGAGCTTACATAACTGCATGTTGAGTCATCCAAAATCTATGTGGATGTTCTAGCTATCACCTTGTGAAAAGTGTTTTTCACACCACTGGATGACCTTTGTGAAAGCCCATGAGTGGGAAAAAGTGGATCACATATACATACTGAAAAAGAAAATGCTTCAGATTGAGTTTTTCTATTTACTGCCCAGTCCACCAATTAATCACACCCTGAAATCTAGACCTCAGGTGTTTTGAGGGCTAGTAAGACTGGAGTACAAGATCACTAAAGTATTCCTCCCCAGTTCCTGCCTTCTTAAACATCTCCATCATGAAACTATGAATGAAATTAAAAGAATAAGCATAAACCCTTGCAGCCTGCAGAGGGACAAATCCATTCCTCTCTCACTATGTTTACAGAAATCCTTGAGATAGCTAATGTGCTTCACTTACTTTAAGACACTATTCAAAAAGAACTAATGGGAAATCTAACATTTCAGAGTAAGAAGGGTTTTCAGAGCTGATTCCGTTCAGTCTAGTCTGGAAACTCCCTGGCGTCTTCCCAGGTTCTTTCAGGGTGGTTTATGAGAACACATGTTTCCATAGTCATATTAAGATGTTATTGCCTTTCTCATACATCGTCATGAGTGTACAGGGAGTTTCCCACNGGGTTTTCAGAACTGATTCCGTTCAGTCTAGTCTGGAAACTCCCTGGCGTCTTCCCAGGTTCTTTCAGGGTGGTTTATGAGAACACATGTTTCCATAGTCATATTAAGATGTTATTGCCTTTCTCATACATCGTCATGAGTGTACAGGGAGTTTCCCACTGCACACTGGGAAGGTCTGCATAATTTAGTGGACTGGCATTTTCCAAGTGGCTGATGTATGATACAAAATCATGCAAGGATAAAAGATCCATTCAAAGTGCCAGTAGAGCAATGAATTCTAATGTAACAGAATAAAAGTTTATTTGTATGGTTTCAGTTTACAGTGTGTGTGAAAGTCGCTCATTTGTGTATGACTTTTTGCAACCCCATGGACTGTAGCCAGCCAGGTTCCTCTGTCCATGGAATTCTTCATGTCAGAATACTGGAGTGAGTAGCCATTCCCTTCTCCAGGGGATCTTCCCAATCTAGGGATTGAACCTAGATCTCCCGAATCGCAGGCAGATTCTTTACCATCTGAGCCACCAGGGAAGCCCTCCACAGTGTAACTAAACTTTAAGAAAACACTACTTGTCAAATTTTGGTGTAGTATTAAAGAATAGCCATGATTATCTGAAAAGCCTCCTTACCACTCCAACCATATATCTGTGTGAAGTTAGATTTTCATATTCTCTTTATATAATCCAAAGAAAGCAAAATATTACAACAGATTGAAGGCAGCCACATGATGTTAAAGATATTTGCATAAATAGAAAACAATGTCATTTTTCTTACTAAATTTATTTTGGGTTAAAATATATTTTCATAAAAATATGTTAATCCATATTAACCAGCAAAAGTGTTAGTTGCTCAATTGTGTCTGACTATTTGTGACCCCTTGGACTATAGTCCACTACGCTCCTTTGTCCATGGAATTCTCCAGGCAAGAATGCTAGAGTGGTTAGCCATTCCCTACTCCAGGGGATCTTCCTGACCCAGTGATCAAGCCTGGAGCCTTCTGCATTGCAGGCAGATTCTTTATCTTCTGAGCCATCTGGGAAGTAATGGCTTACTAATGTTATTTTAAAATATGTGTTTGAAAATAAGAAAATATTTAATTCTAATTTCAACTATGGGAAATATAGATAGACCCCACCTAAACCAAAGGTCTTTGGCATCCTCAGCAGTTTTTAAGAGTATGAAAAGTATTAAAACCAAAATGTTTGGGAACCACTGATCTAAGTTAAAGCCTCTTGCTCACCAGGTAGTAAAAAGAGAGCCTGAGAATTTCAGTGATCTGCCCAAGGTGATGACAATTTTGTGGGAAAGTCAGGATCCAGAACAGATTCTTTGATTCTTAGTCCAGTGTTTTTTCCATTATAAAATGTAAGAGGGAGTTTTAGGAAATTTTAATTTGAATGTTTCAATGTCTATGTAAGTCACTAAGGCTGTGTCTTTTCCGGGGCCAATCCTCAGGTTATTTTAGTAATAGTAGCACATACAAGTGCTATTTTCAGATGGGCTATTTGCAGTGTGAACCCTGGCATATGCAAGGGAGTCTTTACTAAAAACTTTAAAATAATTGATCTAATATATTTTGATACAGGATTTAAGGTAGTTATTTCTATGATTAGATTAGATTTGTATCTAATTTGTACCTAGAAAAATATTTTAAAGCAATATCATAGGAAATTATATTTTAAAATGTGTTGTCCCAAAATAAAGAAAAATGAAGCTGATTGATCAAAGAAAGGCCAGGAGAGACTTGCTTCTATCATGAAGCTCTGAGAAGTGTTCTCTCTACAATGAAAAGCATGTCATGATTCCTTCCCTTTTTGCGTTGGTTCTTAGGGCAGCCCTGGGCAAGTCTGCAACTCTGCTGCAGTGATCCTGTAGGCCTCTGTGGTGGGCACATTCATCCCATCTTTCCCGTGTAATTTATATTTCCCTGGATCCTGATTTTTTTAAAAGAAAATGCTTATTGTTTATTGCCTGTGAAATTTAACAAGGATACTTTCAAAAGGTACTAACAATCAATCAGAGAAGATTACTTTAAGACAATTAAAAAAACCTTTAAGTGAAAAAATGAAAAAACATGGAAAGATGTGAATTACAGATTTGTTATAATTAATAACAAATGATCAGTGAAGATGAAAGACAAGCCCCTGAAATTTTCCAAGAATTTGATGAAAGAATACAATTAAATAGAAATATATATAGATAACCACATGAAGAATGAATCCCAGGGTTTCTATATGCATATAATGGAATAGAACAGAAAGAGGAAATGCAATAAAAACTAATAGAAGAAAATTATGTGTTGAAAGAGAACACAAGTGTTTGAATTAAGTATGCTTCCCAAGTCCCTAGATCCTGATTTTTTATATTTATTCATTTTCTCTAGAATCTATATTTTCTGGAAAGCCACCTCCCCTTCTTCTATGAACCTGACAGGTGTAAACTAAATACACAGATCAAACCTGACTTATGGTTTCCGGATACAGACACAGTCAATTTGGGCTGGGGAAGACAGTGCTCATGCAATGTGATGTAAAGGAAAATTTTTGGAAAAATCCTGCCCTGAGAGGCATGATCATTCCCTCGAACATTTCTCTTTTCTCCTTTAGTCGTGGGACAGTTGCTCATTCCTGGAGGCAGCCTTGTAGTCATTGAGGATGAGCCTTGTAATGTGACTTGCCGTGCACTGAACTGGACCCCGCTCCCAGATCTTTCCTGGGAGATAGGGGTTCCTGTGAGCCATTCGAGCTATTATTCCGTCCCGGAGCCTGAGGACCTTCAAAGTGCAGTGAGTGTCCTTGCTCTGACACCGCAGGGCAATGGCACTGTGACTTGTGTGGCTGAGATGAAGGGGCTGGATGTCCGTGAGTCTGTAACTGTCAATCTGACTGTGGTTCAGCCTCCCTTGGGTAAGTGAAGACTTTTTGCTTCATACAAAGTGAATCATTATTGCATGCTTTACATTTCATGTACTCTGCTGCTTAATCAATGATGCCCAGGAAAATCATATGGTGACCTTGATCTCAGGAAGGGGTGGTGATGGAGACAAAGGACTTGTGTCAGCTTCTTGACCCTGTAATTTCACCTTTAAATTCCCTCTTCAAGTATTTCTCTCTTTTCTACTTACATACGGAAATCACTGAGAGTCTTGACAGCTGCTTATAAAACAGCATTAAGCTTTCAGATATAAATTCTTAAATTCAGTGTTTTTCTCTAGCTGTCACCCATTGTTACTGTCTGATCCCATCCCGTGCCAATAGGAAAGGAATTCTCCTAATTTTTGAAGAGGGTGTGCATTTTCTCAGGGATTTCTTCCAATCTTGGTGGAATTAGGAGGGATCATTTTTTACACTGCAAATCCACAGCGTATCTGAAAGTCCAGGTCTATGCATTAAAAAAAAAATGTATAAAATGACACAAGTTTAAAATTTGGATCCAAAGAGAATCTGCTGTAGGGTCCTTGTTGTTCAGTCACTAAGTCATGTCAGACTCTTCGCAACCCCGTGGCCCCATGGACTGCAGGACGCCAGGCTTCCCTGTCCTTCACCATCTCCCGGAGTTTGCTCAAGTACACGTTCACTGTGTTGATGATGCCATCAGCAACAGTGTCCTTGGCAAACGCCAGACTCTGACCACACATCTTCATGGGGCCTCTCTGAGCCTGCTTGAGCTCAGAAAGCACAAGGGTGGGGGCTGGAGGTTTGTTTTCACACCTACATTGAAAAGTGAAAGGAAAGGAGGCCCAGAGAAGGACTACACTCTGTTTCAGGTCATATGCTGATGGCACAGAGGGATCCCGAAGCCAGAACGAGTTCTCCCATGTTCCATAACTCTTCCCACTATGAAAACATCTTCACTTAAGATCTTCCATAGTTTGGAACAAAGTTACAGCCATAGCAAGATTAATAATAACAATAATAAAAATAAACAGCACTACATATCACTTATTAAGTAAAGACTATTTTTTTCCAGCTCAGTGATTCACTTTATTATTTTTAAAAATTTTTATCGGTGTATACTGATTTAAAATGTTGTGTTAGTTTCTGCTGTACAGTTAAGTGAATCAGCTATATGTATACATACCAAAAAATGTACCTGCTCTTTAAATACACTAGTTTAAGTGGTTCTCAAATATTAACCAAATTAACCTGCACAGCTTTCTCATGAGTGGATGCTCTTGTATTCCTGCTGTAAAGATGAGATGAGGGGGGAGCATTGTTTGGAACATGTCCATGTTTATAGTAGATGGCAGAGGTGGCCTTGCCAGTGTGTGTCTAATCTGCTTACATGTCCACTCTGCCCTCCAGTCCACTCTGCCCTCCCCCCGTTAGCAGCCCTGGAAGGTGTGAGAGTGTCCTGGGGCTGTGTAACCTCAGACTGGGTGCTTAAGCAACAGGCATGGTTTCTCTCAAAGCTCTGGAGGCTGGGTGTCTGAGATCAAAGTGTGGACAGGGTTGGCTTCTTCGGAGGACCAGTGTGTTCCAGACCTCTCCCCCAGCTGCTACTGAATCCAAGGTCACTCTGCTCACTGCACAACAGCCGGATAAATCCAAGAGATGAGATATTGAGGCAAGGAATACAACTTTATTCAGAAAGTCAGCTGACTGAGAAGGTGGCAGACTAATGCCTCAAAATAACCATCTTATTGGGGATCTGGATGCCAGGTTCTTTTATAGAACAGAGATGGGGAGAGGTGAGGAAACAAAGTAAAGAGGCCATCAGTCTTGCAAATATCTCCTAGAATGGCAATCTTCAGGCAGGGGATGTGTTTATTTCTTTCATCCTGCCACCCACATTTGGACAGGGGCCTGAACAAAGGCATTTTGGTTTAATATTCAGGCATAGGGGCAGGGTTTCCTGAGGCAGGCCACTTTGTACGAGCAGTGTCCTTTCAGTGAACAAAAGCAACAGGAAGAAAGGTTAAAGAAACAGATCCAAATGGAGCTGTAATTGGCTCTTCCCTGTAACACAGCTTCTGGGGCTTGCTGGCCATCTGTGGTGTCCCTTGTCTTATGGACACTGCATCACACTGATCTCTGCCTTCGTCTTCACATGCTGTTCTCCCCGTATGTGTGACTGTGTCCAAACTCCACCCCCTTCTTTTTTTTAAAAAAATAAAGACACCAGTCATATCGGATAAGGGGCCCCTCTATCCAGTATGACCTCACCTTAACTAAATTCCATCTTCAACAACACTGTTTCCAAACAAGGTCACATTCTGAGGTTCTAGAAGATAGGACTTTAACAAATGAATTTTGCAAGTGTGCATGCTAAGTCACTTCAGTCCTTTTCAACTCTTTGCGGTCCTTTGAACTGTAGCTCTCTTCTCTGTCCACGGGATTCTCCAAGGCGAAAATACTGGAGTGGGTTGCCATGCCCTTCTCCAGGGGATCTTCCTGACCCAGGGACTGAAACCAGGTCTCCTGTGTCTCCTGCATTGGCAGGTGGCTTCTTTACCACTAGTGCCACCTTGGAAGCTTGGAGAGAGACAATTCACTGCACAAGAGATGATGTCTTTGTGAACCTGTAAAAAGCCATTTAGAGCCTAATGTGTTTAGATCCTGTTATCCTGATCTTTACACTGCAGTTAATAATCCCCAATATAGTACCAGCACAAGCCCATGCTCTTGATGTTTGGCCCTTGTCTCCAACCCAGACATCCCCAGAGACCATGCAGACAACAAAAATGAAAGCACGGGTGAATATACATGTCAGGTAGGAGACAGATTGTAGGAGCTTGTTAGGAATCAGACGGCATGCCCCATCCACACAGAGCAGGTGGACCAGCTCCAGCTGGTGATTGCCAACAGAAATGGGAGCTCAGGACTGCCAGAGCTTTGACCTGCTTCTGTGAATATCTGTCTTTTTGATGGTAAAGATCACAGAGATCTGTGGGTTTTTTGTTTTTTTTTGCTTTTGGTTTTAAGTCAGGGTTAACGTATTTTAGCTTATGAGACTCCAAAGAATTTAGCTTATTTCCTTCTAAGACTATATATGAAGAGGAAGTTAGAATTCAAACCTAACTTGCTTTTCTTACTAGTTTGGACAATTAGAAACCTTTAGAAAAGTTGCAAGAGCAGTATAAGGAGTACAATGTATCTTCACTTAGACACACAGATGTGAACATCTTCTCAGATTTGCTTCTCTCTCTCAGCTTTTCCCTCCCTCCCTCCCTCCCTCCTTGTCTTCCCCCTCCCTGTCTTCTGTCCATCCTTCCCTCACTCTTTTTACATTTTTTTCCTCTCTCTTTCTTTCCTTCCCTTCTTCCCTTCTTTCCCATTTAAGATTTGCCTGGAGGTTTATGACACTTTACCCCTAAATACCCCAGCATACGTATCATAAGAACAAGGCCATTCTAATTAACCCCAATGTTCTTGGAAGTCAGGGACTTTAAAACTGATACAATACTATTATACAATATTCAGTTCATATTCAAATTTCTCCCATTGTCCTTTCTAGATGTTTCTCTCTCCAAGCCAGTATCCAGCTAAAGACCATGTGTTACCTTTGGCTGCCATGTCTTCTTCTATCTCCTTTCATATCCTGTGGTCTTCCCACCTTTTTTGTCTTTTCTGATAAAAAACGTCTTTGAAGGATCCAGACCTTTATTGCAAGAAGCTTTTCAATATAGATTTGTCTGATTTTTCCCAACATACTTGATGAAGGTGACATATTTTTGCCAAAGTAAGAGTAATGTCATGTGGGCACATGATGCCAGTTTTCTTAAGTTTGATCATCTGATTAAAGCAACATCCCCCAGATTTCTCTATTGTAAAGGTACATTTTAGTTTTTATAATTAATATGTAATCTACAAATACTGTATGAATATCTGTTTATTGACAGTTTTTCACCTAATAATATTTGCATTCATGGATAAGTCATTGCCCAAATCACTTATTCTTTGGTGGTTGTAAAAGAATGATTTTCTGGTTCTACTATTTTTCTATGTTTTTTAGTTGTAATTTTTCTGTAATGGGTTTCTTAGGTGACACAGTGATAAAGAATCTGCCTGCCAGTGCAGGAGACATAAGAGAGGTGGGTTCCATCCCTGGGTTGGGAAGATCCCCTGTGGTAGGAAATGGCAACCCACTCCAGTATTCTTGCCTGGATAATCCCGTGGACAGGGAGCCCGGCAGGCTACAGTCCAGGGAGTGACAAAGAGTTGGACATGACTGAACAAATGAGCACACACATTCTTCTTCAAAGAAGAGACGTTGCTGTCTCTTTCTTCCTTCCTTTTTTTTTCTTTTTTTTAACAGTTTGGGGTGGACTCATTTTTATCCAATACATTGTAATTTACTCCCATCACTATCCATTTTGATTTTCCAATTTTGACCAGGGGGAATCCTTTCCAGCTGGCTCTGGTGTCCTGACGTGTCCCTCTTAGTTTCTGAGTACTTGGCTCATTAAGATGTTCCAAATTTTCTTTGCATTTCCCCTGTTCTGGCCTGGAATTGACCATCTCTCCAAGGAGCCAACCCAGCTTGCTTTCAGGCAATTTAAATGTGACAAAGTATGGTCCAAGGTTTGAAAGGGAAGATTGAAAAAAAGTTCTATTAGCACCAAATGGAATGAAACTGTTCAAACCACACACTTTATTAAGGCAATAATGCCACGAAGAGCTCTGGTCTGACTGATGATGCCTTGTAGAAATGGATCTGGAGATGAGCTTGTCTGCAAAGTTTGTCTTTTGTAGGGAAAGGGGAAGGGGCATTCACTTTCCCTTGATGGGGTTTAATTCAGCTGAATTCTTCTTAGCCCGGGACCAGTGAAGTGAGCAGGCTTAATTATGGCATCTGGAGTTCCAACAGCTTCACAGAGGAGAGCGTCATGGGTATGTTGCAATGAGTCCCATTTTATTGGACTCATTTGGAGATGGGTAATTTGTTTCTAAATTATTCATCAAGATCCAGAGCAGCTGGTGGCTGGTGGTGTGTGTTTTATGTAAGTTTTAGTAGCTGAAGACCTCGTTACCACCTGGGCTAGGGGAGTTGGCTTCTGGAAGCCAAGCCACGTTTATGAAGAGCCGAGAATGCACGGGGCTGTGCTTGTTCAGGCTTCCTCAGGAATCAGATAAAAACATCAGTCCTGTCACCCATTTCCTAAAAGTGCAAGGAGTTTGTGTTCATTTTGGGGGTAATCCTTTTGAGCCCTTGAGGAAAGTGACATGGACAGCTTAGGAAGCTTGATGAGTTTAAGCCAAAAGGTTGCATGAAGTGCTTATTGATTCTATAAAGAAAAACATATGGAAAGACACATGCTGGTGTCTTTTTAAATTGATATTCTTGATTACAGAGGTAATATAGTCTTTAAGATCGCAGACGTAGAGATAGCAAGAAGGTGAAAGCCCCCCTCACTCCTGCCTTGGGCCAAGCTCCCTCAATTCTCTGTCTGACCATCTGGGTCATTTTCTCTACAAACTTACGAGTGTTCAGGCTGTAGACTGTGCAAGAGAAGCCATAGTTTTAGGACACACGATTGCCTTGTAGACTGTGGTGATTCCTGGTGAGATCTGAGTTCTGTGGGACGTGGTCCTTTTGTGAGCAGACAAGAGTGGTGGGTGTGACCATCCTTGTTGGAATTTGGGCACTAGTTGTGTGATGCTGGGCAAGTCCTATGCCTTCGTGGCATAGTTTTCTTATGGGTAAAATGAGGGGCAGGGAAGAGAATAGGACACGCATTTCCCCTCCTTGGCTGCTTGTTAAGGGAGCTTTAATACTTATGCTGATTCTCAGGCCCCACCCCAGATTTCTGTCTCAGTCTGTGTAGAGTCTGATAGTCAGCATTTATTATTATTATTATTATTGTTTTAAAAAGCTCCCAAATTACTGAGCAAGCAGGATTAGGAGCTGCTGAAATGGAACCTTTCCAAGGCCCTGCCTCCCAGCCCAGTCTCACCAGATGCTGCTCTTCACAAACTGATGCCAGACAGCGTGGACTCAGTTCCCAGCTTTCCTTCTTACACAGTGTGACATTAGGCAGGTGACTTAACCTCTCTGAGCCTCAGTTTCCTCATCTGTGAAATATAATAATAATAATCCCTACCATCTAGGGTGGTTATTGGTATGAGAAGTAAGTGGGTTTAAACACCCAGTGCCTGCCCCAAAGCCTACAGGACAGGACAGTGAGCCACGGTTCTCATTTATTTTGTGGATTCAGTGATCTCCCATGTCCTTTCTGGTCCACATAGGAGCATGTTTTGCACATTCTGGTAGTGACATTTTGCAGTCATCCTGCTGGTTTTGGGAAAGTCTATGTGCCCTTTTAAAACTCTGAGCACTTCTGTGAGAGCACCTGGGATCTATTTTCCTTTCCTTCACAGATGGGAAAAGGACAATCTCGGAGCTGAGATTAAAGTCACACTGTAAATTCAGTCTTGCAGTCCTTGTGTGCAGGCAGTTATGGGAGGGAATGTAGGGAGGAAGGCAGGTGGCGTTGATCTTGGAGGTAACCTTACTTAGCCACTGTTTGTGGGTAACAGGTATAGTATACCCAGGCATCAAACCTGGGTCTCCTCCTTTGCAGGCAGATTCTTTATCATCTGAGCCACCAGAGAGCCCATAGTATATCCATCCGTACCCGCAAATCTTCTTTCCATCTTGAATCATTGTGCCCACACCCTTTGCTAAGACACAAATCAGGGACTGGTGTTCACTGAGAGTCCCTGATTCTTATAGGACCTGGGCTGCAACTTTCCAGGCAGGAATTTTCCAGATTAGAGATCTGACATGGCAGAATAAAGAGTCAGAGACTCTGGAGCTTCCCTGCTCTGCGCGCCCTTGGCTAACCTTTAATGGAGCTTTATCCTCAGTGTTTTATTTGCACGATGAAGGGGTTGGGTAATGGATGAGATCATTCCAAGACTGTGTTTTCTGTTCCATGTCATGATTTTCATTTTATAAATATAGGACTATTGTTTCTCTTTCTTTCAACCTACTGTAAATGTGCTCATTTAAAAATTATTGTTTAGTTGCTCAGCAGTTTCTGACTCTTTTGAGACTCCGGTGGACTGTAGCTGGCCAGGCTCCTCTATCCATCCAATTTTCCAGGCAACAATACTGGAGTGGGTTGCCATTTCCTTCTCCAGGGGTCTTCCTGACCCAGGGATTGAATTGTCATCTCTTGCATTGGCAGGTGCATTTTTTACCACTGAGTCACCAAGGAAGTCTTGCTCATTTAAAAATTAGCCTCATGCTAAACATAGATGCCTGTGATATATATGCATGTGTGTACACATATATACATATGTGATATCAATTAAAAGTTATTATTAAAGTAAGGAAGGAGAGCTGTGATTAACCTAGACAGCATATTAAAAAGCAGAGACATTACTTTGCCAAACAAACGTCCATCTAGTCAAGGCTATGGTTTTTCCAGTAGTCATATATGGGTGTGAGAGTTGGACTATAAAGAAAGCTGAGCACCGAAGAATTGATGCTTTTGAACTGTGGTGTTGGAGAAGACTCTTGAGAGTCCCTTGGACTGCAAGGAGATCCAACCAGTCCATCCTAAAGGAAATCAGTCTTGAATATTCACTGGAAGGACTGATGCTGAAGCTGAAACTCCAATCCTTTGGCCACCCAATGTGAAGAACTGATTCACTAGAAAAGACCCTAATACTGAGAAAGATTGAAGGCAGAAAAGAGGGGCTGACAGATGATGAGATGGTTGGATGGCATCACTGACTCAATAGACATGACTCTGAGGAAGCTCCGGGAGTTGGTGATGGACAGGAAAGCCTGGTGTGCTGCAGTCCATGGGGTCGCAAAGAGCTGCACGTGACTGAGCAACTGAACTGAACTGAAGGAAGTTTCCTCTGTGTGGCTCCAATCCTAAATTATGTCTGTTTACAACGCACATCTCATGCTTTTCCCCTGGAGCTGAGAGAGGGCATAAGTCTTTCTTAGGTGGGAAACTGTGGGAGATTTGACCCCCAGTGTATTGAGGTAACAGCCGATAGGAAGCAAAAATCTGAGCCGTGTGGTTCCTGAGGTAAGTTGCCATGTTGGTGAGAGCCTGGGGCTTGTAGGTGAGTGCAAGCATCCCTCTTTTGAAGTTGGTGGTTAAATTAAGGGACACGAGAGGCAGGCAGGGTGCAATATCATGTTGATATGCATATCAACATGATATTGCACCCTCTCTCTTTCTTGATTCTGTCTCCCGTGCCCGCGAGGTGGCCTCCCTTCCTTCAAATAGGCCCTCCCTAGGGTTATCTTGCTGTGCAAAATTAGGGGGAAGATTGTCATGCTAAGAAACAGCTGACCCAAGTTGGCAGGCTGAGGGTTTTTTCCAGCAGCAAAGGAAACGCCCCTGATAGAGCGTTTGAGTAAGTCAACAGTGTGTTGACTTTTTCCAGTAAGAATTTCAAGTCTTTCTCTTGACTCTTGAACCAGATCCACCCCCGCTGGCTCCTTTCTTATAAAAACTCCTATTCTTTTCAAACTTCAGTTTGTAAAAAGAGTTCATCAGGCTGAATTTAAGAAGAGCACTACAATCTGGAACACATGCGCTGGACCTCACAGCGTTTGGCACTTTGATCCGTGCCTCTTGAGTTTCTGAGCAGCCTGGTGGGGTGAGAATTGTTACTAACATGTGAGCCCAAGGCTAAAGGGAGCATAGGCACACGGTGGTCATGAAATTTGATTGGTTCTATTGACATGGAGCCCGAAGCTCTCTAAATCACAAGGCTTCTGAAGAGTGGACAGAGCGTGAATATCCTAAAGCAGTTCTGGGTTTAATAATTTTGTCATCATATCAGTGGGAGGGAGAATATAGGGGTTCNAAAGGGAGCATAGGCACACGGTGGTCATGAAATTTGATTGGTTCTATTGACATGGAGCCCGAAGCTCTCTAAATCACAAGGCTTCTGAAGAGTGGACAGAGCGTGAATATCCTAAAGCAGTTCTGGGTTTAATAATTTTGTCATCATATCAGTGGGAGGGAGAATATAGGGGTTCCCTGGAATGTGGCAGTTTGCTTGGGCAGTGTTTACATCTTGACTGCACTCAGGGATTCTCAAAGTGTGGATCACCAACCACCTGCCTCAGAAGCACCTGGGGTACCATTACAGACCCCTGACTCGGCATCGAGGAAGCTGCCTCTGAATCCATGAACACAGCAAGCATTTCAGGTGATGCTTGGGAGTCTGCTTTCTGTGGAGCAAGGGGACAAGTGATGTTACTCTCTGGATGTGACTGACGTTAAGGGACTGGCTTGTTTTTTGACCATATACTGTATTTTATCTCATTTTTATTTTTTTAAATTGAAGTGTAGATGATTTACAATGTTGTGTTAGTTTCAGGTGTACAGCAGAGTGACC
This sequence comes from Neotragus moschatus, assembly GCA_006410615.1. Lineage (NCBI taxonomy): Eukaryota > Metazoa > Chordata > Mammalia > Artiodactyla > Bovidae > Neotragus > Neotragus moschatus. Next base: position 145,437 of record SJYA01000200.1, read on the forward strand.
CAGGTATATATTCCTTTACAGGTTATCTTCCCTAAATTATTATAAAACATTGAGTATAGTTTCCTATGCTATCCTGTAGGTCCTTGTGGTTTATCTATTTTATATATAGATATACCCATTTGAATGCAGAATAGCAAGGAGAGATAAGAAAGCCTTCCTCAGTGATCAGTGCAAAGAAATAGAGGAAAACAATGGAAGGGGAAAGACTAGAGATCTCTTCAGGAAAATTAGAGATACCAAGGGAACATGTCATGCAAAGATGGGCTCAATACAGGACAGAAATAGTACGGACCTAACAGAAGCAGAAGATATTAAGAAGAGGTGGCAAGAATACACAGAACTGTACAAAAAAGATCTTCAAAAAAAAAATAAATAAAAAGATCTTCACTACCCAAATAATCACGATGATGTGATCACTCACCAAGAACCAGACATCCTGGAATGTGAAGTGATGTGGGCCTTAGGAAGCATCACTATGAGCAAAGCTAGTGCAAGTGATGGAATTCCAGTGAAGCTATTTCAAATCCTGAAAGATGATGCTTTGAAAGTGCTGCACTCAATATACCAGCAAATTTGGAAAACTCAGCAGTGGCCACAGGACTGGAAAAGATCAGTTTTCATTCCAATCCCAAAGAAAGGCTATGCCAAAGAATGCTCGAACTACTGCACAACTGCACTCATCTCACATGCTAGTAAAGTAATGCTCAAAATTCTCCAAGCCAGGCTTCANCAAATTTGGAAAACTCAGCAGTGGCCACAGGACTGGAAAAGATCAGTTTTCATTCCAATCCCAAAGAAAGGCTATGCCAAAGAATGCTCGAACTACTGCACAACTGCACTCATCTCACATGCTAGTAAAGTAATGCTCAAAATTCTCCAAGCCAGGCTTCAGCAATACATGAACCATGAATTTTCAGATGTTCAAGCTGGTTTTAGAAAAGGCAGAGGAACCAGAGATCAAATTGTCCACATCTGCTGGATCATCGAAAAAACAAGAGAGTTCCAGAAAAACATCTATCTCTGCTTTAATGAGTATACCAAAGCCTTTGACTGTGTGGATCACAACTCACTAGAAAATTCTGAAAGAGGTGGGAATACCAGACTACCTGACCTGCCTCTTGAGAAATCTGCATACAGGTCAGGAAGCAACAGTTAGAACAGGACATGGAACAACAGATTGGTTCCAAATAGGAAAAGGAGTACGACAAGGCTGTATATTGTCACCCTGCTTATTTAACTTATATGCAGAGTACCTCATNGACCTCTGCCAGCATTCAGAAGTTGTTTTGTAGATTTTCCTCCGCGTTTAAATGTTCTTTGGATGAATTCACTGGGGAGAAAGTGGTCTCCCCGTCCTATTCCTCCGCCATCTTCTCCGAATCCTCATCTACTCTTTCAAAAGATACATTGGCTTTTAGAGTCCTTGAAAGGAAATGCATGAAATTAGTAGAGAAGGAAAGGACTTTCTCATAGAAGGAAGCCTGAGCCAACCTCTCAAGGAAGACAGATCTTCACACCCTGAGAAGGTTAAGAGATGGTTGTATGTTTATTTGCAAGGCGTGTGTGCTCAGTCATGTCCGACTCTTTGAGACTCCACGGACTGCAACCTGCCAGGCCCCCATGCCCATGGAATTTTCCAGGCAAGAAGACTGGAGTGGGTTTCCATTTTCTACTTCATTATTTGCAAGGATATAAACTATTTTGATGTGTCATTCAAATGCTATGCTTTTTTTTTTCTTTCTAAAATAATATCCACCTATCTGAGCACATCAAAAGATTATTTTCTATTTTGTAGGATTCTGACTCTCCTTTTCTAGGTGAATATTGATGCAGTGGTAGAAAGAAAAACATGGTCTTCTGTTAACAAAAATAGTAAAATAATACAAATAAAATTAATAAATATAAGTACATATCTTCTAAATGAAGTCTTTTGAGATACTCCAAGATCTGTGAAAGCTGTGGCCTTGTCTGGGGGCAGGCTCAACCTTGGGATGAGTTAATCAATGTTGGGGTGGGAGTTAGTTCATGCTTTTGGAAACCACAAGCACTTTGTTGTATGGACTCAGGACTACCCAAGGGGTACCTCAAGGTATCACTCAGGACTGCCCAAGTGTTGATTGAGCGTATGTCCATCTTGTCTTTCTTTCTCTCCTAAAACCTCCATCTACTCCTATTTGAGTATTTGAATTTGTTTCTTAAAGTCAGAGTTTTGATGTCTGGCTACATGTCAGTTTAATTGTGCTTTTAATTTTACTAGCACTATGTGATTTGAGGAGCACTTTCTGCATGTCTGCCAGGCACCATGTTATCTACCTCTTTTACTTGGACTAACTCTCTTAGTGAGTTATTTCACATGACGTGCATTGTCCTGCCTTAACTGAGCTGCTTACCTAGACTTAGCTCCTGTATGGGTTTAGTTTGTCCTTGGAGAATTACCTCTGTGCTATACCTCTATTCAAACTTCTGTGGTGGCTCAGTTACCTGCCAGTGGAGGAGACATGGGTTCGATCCCTGGGCTGCAAAGATCCCCTGGAGAAAGAAATGGCAACCCACTCCAGTGTTCTTGCCTGGAGAATTCCATGGACAGAGGAGCTTGGCAGGCTACAGTCTGTGGGGTTGCAAAAGAGTTGGACTTAGCAACTAAACAACAACATACTTTTATCCTCTAGGAAACAGAAATGAAAAGTAGTGAATCCTTGTTGACCCATCTTTGACGGAAATTTGTTTTTCCTTGGGATTTAATCTGTATGTCACAATGCATTATTAACCCCACTGAATTTTAATGAAAACCATGGATAACTTAAATTTTGATTCAAAACAGACTAGGTTTGCTTGTTGCCTTCAGATTATTATTTTTGACATTAGCTATTGTGGTATGGTTGAAGAGTAGTCTGGTTATTTGGACTTCTGCATCTCCTAGGCTTTTGTCTGCTACACACCAGCCTAATAAGAGGGTCTGGTCCACATGGGTTGTGCACCCAGAGATCCTCTGATTCTTAGTTTCCTCATTTACAGAATGAGGATAAGTCCTATCCTAGAAATTGGTTGCTGCTATTGTTGTTGTTGCTAAGTCACGTCTGACTCTTTGTGACCTCATGGACTGTAGCCCACCAGGCTCTTCTGTCCATGGGATTTCCCAGACAAAAATACTGGAGTAAGTTGCCCTTTCCTCCTCCAGAGGATCTTCCCAACCCAGGGATTGAACTCACGTCTCTTGCTTTACAGGTGGATTCTTTACCACTGAACCACCACGGAAGCCCAGAGACTGGTTAGGAGAATTAAATAAATTAACATAATAAAAGTTTATGTGATCTGTCCTTGAGTTTATCTTTTATTTATCTCTGAAAAGCTGATTCATAATGGACACTACACTTCACCTTGACATAAATGTAGAGGATCCAGCAAAGTACTTCCACATGGTAATTATTTCCATGCTTTAAACTGTTAAAATTCAAGGATTTTAAAAAGTATTTTCCAGAAACGTCCTTGGTGGTCCAGTGGTTAAGACTCCATGCTCCCAATGCAGGTGGCACAGGTTCAATCCCTGGTTGGGGAACTAAGATCTTGCATGCTACATGGTGTGGCCAAAAAAATAAGTAAATAAAAACAAGAAAGATATTTTCCGGTGCTCTGCTTTTTTGGTGCCTGCAGAATTCTCAGTGCTCTTCCTGGTTTCTGGAGACTGACTGAGGATGGCTGGGGACCCCACTCAGCATGGCCTGGAGGCTTTGGGAATCCATGCTTCTAGAACAGTGGGACCAGGCGTCCCTTTCCTTCAGACTGAACCTGGCTGGAACACAGCAGCATCCTCTGTCCCCATGGGGAGACCAGTCTCTCCCCTTCAACTCAAATCAGATTGCTTCTGAGGTTCAATTTGAGGTGTCAATCAGTAACGTTGTTGGAATTCAAGATAAGTGAGAAAATTATCCAAAAAATAAGGAACATGAATTTTTTTTGGATTTTGATAAAGCAAGATGCATCGGGGCACTAGACAGGAAGGCGAAGATGCAAAGCACCCTGGTTTTAGAGCCAGATGGGCTGGGGCTACTGTGGGGGCTGTGTTACTCCCCATGTTGAAATGCCAGATTCCTTCCAGCCCAAGAATCCATTGACTAAAAACACTAGCAATTTAACAAGAGCTTTTGAGGGGTGGGCAGAACTGTATGAATTGATACTATTGGTACATATTGACTGAAAACATATTTTAGAATGAAGAACCATAATGCTTAAGCAATATAATTCCTTATCTGTTAAAAACATAGTCACCCTTGTGCAATAGTATCTAGTTTGTTAAAAATATGATAATGCTAACACTTACCTCTTGGATTGTTGCAACGATTAAATGAAATAACACCTTGCATAGCACTGGAACGATGTCTGGACAGGTAAACACTGAATGATTGACAGCAGGGATGGGGAACACAGAGTCCTCATGGTGAACTAATGGAGTCTCTATAACCTCAGGAATCAGATTCAATAGTAAGTACATACTGGGCCTCTACTGTAGTTCAGGTACCCAAGTATCATAAACAGTGAATTCTACTTTCCTTATGTTTGAAGTCATTTGGTAGTTCACTGTTAGGGAGCTAAATATCTGTTGGATCACAAACACTCAGTAATGTGAGTGTTTAAAATCAGGGGCCTATAAAAATTGATGTGATTTTATTTTCAGAATAACTACCCTGATTTTGCTAATGTAATTTTGTTCCTTTTCTTTCTCTTTTTGCAGAATCTAGTTATCAAAGTGAAATAAGGTAAGTCTGAGATCACATCAATTTTCTGAAAATAAAGACACATGAAAATCAACCAATACACATAGCTGTGGGATTTTAGGACTATATTATTCAAAATAAGGCACTAAAAGTGGGCAACTCTGAAAATCATGTATGCCAATCACCAACTCATAGGGCAATATTAACTGTAGAATAGAATAGGTGGGTTCCTACTGCCTACGTTTGACTTGCGCACTTAGGAAAGTGGGGTAGATTTCTACTTGGCGTCTGGCATTTGCCACTCTTCCCACAAGAGGACACTCTGTACCGTGACTGGTGCCCTCCTGCTTTAAGCCCTGGCTAGGAATCTGAGGACCATTTTAAGAATCAGGCAGAGGTCCTACCGGAACTTCCAGGGCAGTGGAGACAGCGAGACCAGCTGGGTTGCTTAAGGCAATGAAACTGATGGGGCAGACAGGTTAGGAGTGTTCAGTGCTCGCTCCCCCAGGGGGAGGAATAGAAACATTCCTGCCCTTCTCACAGCTGTCCATATATAGCTGCAAGCGTTTTTAAGGTAGCTACGTCAAGGACTTATAATAATCAGTTTAAATGTCTGCAATATTTACATAATTATAAATGCAGTCAAGGGAGGGATTTCTAGGCAGTGGTGGTTTTGCTGGGAGTGTTAAAACCATATCTAGTTTTCAGTATCTTATTAGACAATTTTAATACATGTAATGCTACAATTTAAAATCTCTTCTGGCTACGTGTGGTGAAGGAAGTTGTATGTAATCATCATTAGCTCATGAATGACCATCCTTTAGGTAAATATTTATACATACCCTTGCTTGTTTCCCTTGCTTGATAGTCAATTCATAGTGGTAAAGCACACATATTTAAAAATCTTTGGATATCTACTACCAAACTTCCTTCCCCTGGGAAACAGTACCAATTTTTGCTTTATTTCAGAGGCATACTTTTTCTCTGAAGGGCCAGATAGTAAATCTCTTTGGTTTTGTGGGCCACATGCTTTCTGTCACAGCTACTCAACTCTGTTGCTCTAACAGGAAAGCAGCCACAGGCAATATGGAAGCAGACGAGTTCCAATAAAACTCTATTTATAGAAACAGATGGGGGCCCAGATTTGGTCTTGGGTCATAGCTGGCCAACCCTGCTTTATTTAGTCACTGGTTTCTGAGAGCTGAGTATCAACCACCTGGGGGTTGGAGTCCATGGACCTGTCATGATAAAGTTCCATTTCTTCCCATAAGGGGACTGTGTGAGCATACAGGAGTCTACGTAGCCATCCTGGTGGGTATGAAAGTCCATCCTGATGCTGGCCACCCTCTAGGAGCCAGGGCCTGAACTTCGGCCTTGTGTTAAGTTCTTTGTGTGTGAATACACTGGGTGGACAGTGAGACCCGAACATCCATTGCTGATGAATGTTGGCTTTTTCAAATGGTCTAATTCTAGGAAATCTGCGCCTGTGAAGACAAGCAAAGACACTGTTGGGACAAAGTTGAAAAGTGAAAATGAAAACTATGGCTACCATTCAGATGAGCCAATGACCACACGTGAGTGGCTGGGTTTGGACAGCAGTGAGATTTGGAAGGGAGGGTGTCGGAGGAGGAGCTGGCCCACCAAACACCAGCTCTGAAGACATCTGCTTAGCTGTTGGCGGTCATTATTTGCAGTGTAATTTTTATAAGTCATTCCAGAACTAGAAATATTCTAGGAGACAATAACAGTAAAAATCCACCTGTTTATCTAAAGCTAAAAGAAATTGAGGTGAAAATTTGTTTTTAAAAATAACTTTTTCAATGTTTTCTTCTTTTTTAAAAAATTATTCTACCTTAAAGTGTGTGAGGAGGCATTTTAATACATTGGGGTAACTTCCCCAAAACTTCAGTTAAATCTGAAACTCAGCAAGAAATCTTTCCTTTTCAATTGGATAGTCGTAATGGGTTGTCTTTAAAGCCACTGTCTCTAGTGAAGAACAGAGGTAGAATCTGAACCAAGATCTTTTTCAAAGCAGTTGAGAGAGAGACTGTACAAATTACCTCTTAGAAGTTGGGGGCTGGCCCTAACAATTTGCCAGGAAAACAAATTCCACAGGAAGGTTTTTGGTTAATCGATTCTTGCAGAGATGCTCAAAACTGTTTTCTCCACTGAGACTGGTACTCTGTTCTTGGTAGCCCTTTCCTTTCCATTGTTTTGTGCCTCCCTCCTGTGTACACTCCAAACTGTATGCTTCAGATTCAAAGGAATATCACCAAGCATGGACAATTTCCTTGAATAATCCCGTCATAGTCTCGTGCAAAATTTCCTGTGATAGAATATTTATTCATTAGTATTTAGAGTGATAAATCAAGACTCTTGACCGAAACTGTGGCCCAAACTGAATCTCTCTGGCCCTCTTTCCCCACTGTGTCTATTTCCCTGCATCAGCCGTTAAAGCTATGGATTCATCTTGTTTCTGAATGAGACTAACCTCTCAAGGAAGGAATTGATTTTGAGTCCTTTTGCTATATTTTTATTTCATTAGAAAGATAAATCTCTAAAAGTATGTCCCATCAAGTAAACTTTAAAAAAGCCGTTTGAGGTTAGGAATGATTGATGCCAGGGGTATTACATAAAAGTATTTCTTTATGCGTCAGAGTTGTTAGAATAGGCAGTGGGGTTTGGGTCACTTCTGACTCGAAAAACATCTTTCTGTTGCAGAGCCGGCTTCCCTCCATGCCAAGTCCTCTGAAGCTGGTGTTCCAGAGCAACGTAGCAGTAGGCAACCTCATCAGGTGATTCAGACCTTCTTCCCCTTTTGGACTTTTTTTTTTTTGCCATTAAACACCCTTGCCTCATGGCAGGTGATTATGTTATGTTCATGATGGACAAATGCAGCATTTGCCCACCTCTGAGTCAATGGGACAGTGTTGGGGAACGGGGCCAGAACACGTAGTATCTCTCGCTGTGGAGCAGGTTTTTTGGGAAAAGACCAAAAGTGTCATTGTTGACTGGTAATATTGAGGAGTCTGTTAGACGTCCACACAAAGATGTGCAGACAGATGTGTGAGCCTGGGGCACCAGGAAGAGCATGATTTTTAAAAAACTTATTTTTTCTCATTAAAAAAAATTTATTTTAACTGGAGGGTAATTACTTTACAATATTGTGATGGCTTTGGCATACATTGACTGAATCAGCCACCAGGACACATGTGTCCCCCCGATCCTGAACTCCCTCCCACCTCCCTCACCACCCTATCCCTCTGGGTTGTCCCAGAGCACTGGCTTTGAGTGCCCTGCTTCATGCCTTGAACTTGCACAGGTCATCTGTTTTACACATAGTAATATACATGTTTCAATACTGTTCTCTCAAATCACCCCACCCTCACCTTCCCCCACAGAGTCCAAAAGTCTGTTTTCCGTTGCTACCTTCCATGTAGGATCACTGTTTCCATCTTTCTAAACTCCATATATATGCATTAATATGTAGTATTCGTATTTCTCTTTCTGACTTACTTCATTCTGTATAATATGCTCCAATTTCACCCACCTCATTAGAACTGACTCAAAAGTGTTCCTTTTTATAGCTGAGTAATACTCCATTGAGTATATGTACCACAACTTCCTTATCCATTCATCTGCCAATGGACATCTAGGTTGCTGCCATGTCCCAGCTATTGTAAACAGTGAGGGCAGAGCACAATTGACTGCCGGTATTTCTCATTGCTAGGCAACTTTTGCTGGGCACCGCTCTTCCAAGGGACATTAACATAAAGGAAACCATCCATGAGGAGCTGTGGAGACACAGTTCATCATTTTCTGACACCGAGTCAACATTGGTTATCATTCAAATGAATTAGAGTTCATATGCAGAATATACAGTACTTTATATAAAAAAATCGTTTTAAAAAATGTGTGTATGTCAATCTCAGTCTCCCAATTCATCCCACCCCCTCTTCCCTCCTTGGTGTCCATAGGTTGTTCTCTGAATCTGGATTAATATATATATTCTACTGATACTATGTGTAGAATAGGTAACTAACGAGAACCTAGTGTACAGCTGAGGGAGCTCTGCTCGGTGCTCTGTGGTGACCTAAATGGGAAGGAAATCCAAAAAAGAGGGGATGTATGTATATGTGGCTTCTCGGGTGGCTTAATGGTAAAGAATCTGCCTGCCAACGCAGGACACACAGGATATATGGGTTTGATCCCTGAGTTGAAAAGATCCCCAGGAGAAGGAAATGGCTACCCGCTCCAGTATTCTAGCTTGGGAAATTGCAGTCCATGGGGCTGCAAAGAGTCAGACATGACTGAGCAACTGAGTACAGATGCCTATGTATACGTACGGCTGCCTCACTTTGCTGTACAACAGCAATTAACACAGCATTGTAAAGCAACTATAGCCTAATAACAGTTACTTCAAACAACAAACAAAATACAAATGTGTGTATAACCAGGATCATTTTCTAACTTGTGTATCTTCAAAAGAAGCACTTAGATGTGATTCTGCCAGAGTGTCCCCAGTGGGTATTCTTCTCTGCTAGATTTTGGGAAAGCCAGATGCGCAGCTTGGGGCTCCAACAGCTTGCGGATCACATAGCCTTAGCTCTGTTTGGCCTCGGAGTTGGTACCTGCCTGAGGCGCTACTGCTGAGTGCATGCCTTCGAAGCCCCATCCTTCTCTCCTGGCACTGATGGTCACTTCAGCTTCCAGCTGGCTGCCGGCTGTAATATGCCTCCCTGCAGTTGAGACCCAGCTCCATACGTACATCTTGCCAGAGACATGTGCCTCCCAGGCCTGTGCAGGGAAAGGGGCCTTGATGGATGCTCAGCCACATATTGAGAGGAGCTAAATGATGCTGTTAGCAGCAACCAAGGTAGCCAGGTGGGAAGATGTATGAGGGGTTCAAGGCACAGAAGCAGATGGACCTGTGTGACAAATTGTGAGCTCATGGTATGAGTTCGAGCTACTGCCTCAGGCTGGGTGGCAGAGAATAGAGAGGTAAAACTCTTCCCATCAAGCCGCTCCTGTGGGCACATGTATCTTTTGGTTATAGCGATGCAACAGGTTCCCCTTTGAAGGGCCAGTGTCTCTTGACTTAAGAGGTGGTGGGTGAAAGGGAGCAACTGCCAGGCCGTGATGGGCGTTTCCTGTCCAGACCCCACGACCGGATCTGAGTGGGCACTGGGTGCTGATGAAGGGACTCTCCCTCCCATGCTTGACCATGTCAAACATGGTCACCCCAAGGACACATTTAAGCAAGTCATTACTTCAGTGGCCTTTCTGTGGTTACATGGCATGTGTCTTTAGATGAGAAGTCACAGGGCTCAGGTCTGGGATGGAAGACGGGGCAGGGGGAGAGGAGATACAGAAGGGGGTCATGTCCCATGTCTCTGATATAAATGAGGAGAAGGGGAGACTATGGATGTGCTTGTATACAGGAGGATGACGTTCAGAGCTCTGAGGGGACACTCAGTTCAAAGTGTTGTTTTGAAAATATACAGGGAGACATTTCATTTAATTTGTTTTCCCAATTTCTCCATCTCTTCCTTTTTTTTTTAATGTTCTTTCTCAAGCACAGTAGAAAAGCTTTTTCATACATATATAAATAGTCAGTATAATATATGTCTTAGAAAACTTATGAATTTTTGCCTAACTAAAAAATTTATGACATTTTGACTCCATTTGTTTGACTTAGTATGAATGAAATGCTAGATTCCAATTAAAAAAAATAGATGTGCAACAAGCAACAAAGATTTACTGTATAGCACAGGGAACCATAGTCAATATCTTATAATAACCTACAATGGAAAATAATTTGAAAAATAGCAGATGACACCACCCTTATGGCAGAAAGTGAAGAGGAACTAAAAAGCCTCTTGATGAAAGTGAAAGAGAAGAGTGAAAAAGTTGGCTTAAAGCTCAACATTCAGAAAACGAAGATCATGGCATCTGGTCCCATCACTTCATGGGAAATAGATGGGGAAACAGTAGAAACAGTGTCAGACTTTATTTTTGGGGGGGCTCCAAAATCACTGCAGATGGTGACTGCAGCCATGAAATCAAAAGACATTTACTCCTTGGAAGAAAAGTTATGACCAACCTAGATAGCATATTGAAAAGCAGAGACATTACTTTTCCAACAAAGGTCTGTCTAGTCAAGGCTATGTTTTTTCCAGTAGTCATGTGTGGATGTGAGAATTGGACTGTGAAGAAGGCTGAGTGCTGAAGAATCGATGCTTTTGAACTGTGGTGTTGGAGAAGACTCTTGAGAGTCCCTTGGACAACAAGGAGATCCAACCAGTCCATTCTAAAGGAGATCAGCCCTGGGTGTTCTTTGGAAGGAATGATGCTAAAGCTGAAACTCCAGTACTTTGGCCACCTCATGAGAAGAGCTGAGTCATTGGAAAAGACCCTACTACTGGGAGGGATTGGGGGCAGGAAGAGAAATGGACGACAGAGGATGAGATGGCTGGATGGCATCACCGACTCGATGGATGTGAGTTTGAGTGATGGACAGGGAGGCCTGGCGTGCTGCGATTCATGGGATCGCAAAGAGTCGGACATGACTGAGCGATTGAATTGAATTGAACTGATATATATAATTGAATCACCTTGCTGTGCACCTGAAACATTGTAAATTAATGGTACTTCGATAAAAAAATATATGATGAAAAAAATATACAGGGAGAGAAATTTAGGATGTTTCTTCTTTAACGTGTAATAAGTTAGATAATCTATTGATGGAAAAAGAACAGTGGCCATCGAGGTGCTGGGCCCAGGGGGCTGGTAACATGTCTCTGTGCTTCTTGAAGTGTTTGTAAGGTTTCTAGGCAAGCAGGGCACCTCAGCCAGAGCACCAGGTTTCTTAAGAATCAAAGAGGATGCAAGAAATATGAACTATTTTTGCCTGAGCTAGAAACTGACAAAGGGTTTTTAAATAGCTGGATTTTTCTAAGCAAGGGAACTTAGGACAAGCACATTTCTGAAAAGGTCCATCTTTGATCCTTAAGCAAAAGGTGCCTTGCAGGTGTGGGTCCAGGCACTGTGTCCTCATTGCCCATTTGGGAAACCTGGATGTGAGATGTACCATGGATTATGCTTCCTGTGAGGCCCTTAAAGGAGGGAAGAATTGTGTTAGTCACTCAGTCGTATCAGACTCTTTGCGACCCCATGGACTGTAGCCCATCAGCTCCTCTGTCCATGGAAGTTTCCAGGCAATAATATTGGAGTGGTAGCTGTTCCCTTCTCCAGGAGAACTCTCTGACCCAGGGATCAAACTCTGGTCTCCTGCTTTGCAGGGAATTCTTATAAAAGACTTGCAGACATAAAAAACGAAATTATGGTTACTAAAGGGGAAAGTGAGAGGAGGGATAAATTAGGAGTTTGGGATTACCAGATACATATCCCTCTATATAGATAACCAACAAGGACCTACTGTAGAACACAGGGAACTATATTCAATATTTTGTAATAACCTATAAGTGTAAAAGCCTGGTGGGCTGCTGTCTAAGGGGTCACACAGAGTTGGACACGACTGAAGCTACTTAGCAGCAGCAACAGCAGCATGAGGGTAAAATAATCTATGAAAAGAATCTGAAAAAATATACGTATAGGTGAATCACTTTGCTGGACACCTGAAACTAACACGACATTCTTATACTCCAATTTAAGAAAAAAAAAAAGGAGGAGGCGAGGAAGAAGATGGTCCATAGAGGAAAGGGCTGGGCCTTCAGTAGCTCCCTTCCATGTCCTTGTTCCAAAGAGGACACAGTCCTGCATGTGGTCATCTGGCCCCTGAAGACCCTCCAGGTGGTCAAGCCGCAGCTTGTAGGAGCAGGTCCAGGCCACCTTTAGCTAGAGGTTCCTGTAGAACTTGTCACAGCCAGGCCTGCAGCTGGTCTGTGTGGCCACGTGTCCCACTCTGCCAGTGGTGGGGACCCTCCTCAGAACTTCTTAGGCCACAGAGCAAGGACAGTACACTGTGATTTCTTTCCTTGTGACTTTTCTCCTGTGCAGTGACCCTTGCTCTCTGGAGGGCCCAGGACAGGCAGCTGAGAGAGCTCTATCCCTTGTCCTTCTGTCCTGCCCTCCTCTCCCCGGGCCTCCCTGTGACTCGGTTTATTCATTCTGCTGTCTGTGCAGCTATGGGGGTGTCGCCACCCACCCCAGGGGCCCAGAGCAGGTGCCCAGTGAAATTCCTGCCCAAGAGCTGGCTGGTTAGACTTCAGGGTGGTTGACTACAGATGACACAATTTTATGGAAAATCTGAGCTAGGCTCAGGTGCTGAGCAGCCTGTGAGTTAAACAGAGATCTCAGGTTGTGAGTCAGCCTGCAGCAAAAGTGTGGCCCAGGCTCCTCCATAGAGCTGGTTGGGTCAGATGCACATCCGGTGGATGGAGACAGGGCATGCATGCGAGAGCAGCTGAGGCTCCTGCCCTGGGTCAGCGGGTCTCAGGGCAGGGCCATCTTGCCTTTGACTAGTCATGAGTCCACCTGTGTGTGTTCTCCCCACTCCGCCTTCTCATCTCAGCTGATGTCTTACTCTCCACATCTTCAGGAGGTCTTAGGTAGTGGGAGGCCGTGGACTCTGTGCAGCCTGGCACGGTATTCTGTGGGAGGCCGTGGACTCCGTGCAGTCTCGCACAACATTCTGGATCCTCATTAAACACTAATTCCCTCTACTGGAGAATGTCCTCAACACCCAGCATTGTGCTGTCACGAGTAAAGTGACACCAGGAGCCTGAGTGCTTATAGACTACTCACCACAATGCAGTCAGGACAAAAATACTATTTGACCGGAGTAGATGAGTATGCAACGTTTTGTTTCGGGTCCTTGAAGACAGGTGCATGATTCCAGGTCAAATGGCCATCTTGCTCTTTTGTAATTTTGGTCCCTCAGGATTTCTTCAAGACTGTCTTGTTCAAATGATCCAGGGAAGGGGGACCCTGAAGGGCCCTGGGTGCAGTGCATAGGGGAGTCATTGGTGTGGCCTTTAGGGTACCCAGGTTCCCGGTCCCCCCCACAGTGGATCTCCTGGCTCAGTCCAGCTGGTGGTTGGGCAGCCTGGGCATCTCTGCATTTTAGAGCCAGTGGAGGGGTTTCTGACACGTGGCTTGATTGAAGGCTTATTGCCGAAGATAGAAATGGCCTTGTAGGTGGGGAGAGTGGGATGTTGCCAAAGATCGACTTGGCTACTTTGTCATTTCACCCTGGGCAATATTTGTGATTTGCTCAGAGTCCCAAGACATTCACGTTAACCGCACTGGGCTGGGATTTACTGGACCGCTCTCCAGGACTGATGCTGCCTGCACATCATGCGATTCCCAGGTGGCTCAGCGGTAAAGAATCCGCCTGTTAGTGCGGGAGATGCAGGTTCCATCCCTGGATGGGGAATATCTCCTAGAGAAGGAAATGGCAACCCACTCCAGTATTCTTGCCTGGAGAATCCATGGACAGAGGAGGCTGGTGGGCTGTAGCCCATGGGGTTGCAAAAGAGCTGACATGACTGAGCGACTAAATGGAAGCAGCAGCACTCTTGCGGGCATCATGTGGACCCCACTACAAGAGGAGGAGCCCTGGGGTCTGTGACCACACCTGCTCAGAGTTGAGCACAGGCGCCGAGGAGCAGGCAGTTTGGGGAGCTACTACCATCCTCCCTTAAGTCCCACCCAGAGTTCTACCATCTGTATCTACGTCCCCAGGCTGCTGAGAGCATCCACATGCTGTGTCCTCATTGTGTATCACCAGGCATGATTTTAATTACAACTTATGTTCAGCAGTTACTGGAACGGGAGCCTGGCTCCTTAATACTCTGTGTGTGTGTGTGTGTGTGTGTGTGTGTGTGTGTGTGTATTAGTCACTCAGTCGTGTCCAACTCTTTGCAACCCCATGAACTGATCCCAGGTTCCTCTGTCCATGGAATTCTCCAGGCAAGAGTACTGGGGTAGATCACCATTTCCTTCTCCATGGGCTCTTCCCAAACCAGGGATTGAACCCGGGTCTCCCACATTGCAGGCAGATTCTTTACTGTCTGAGCCACCAGGGAAACCCTCTTCATACTTTGAGTGAGTGTGTGTCAGTTGCTCAGTCCTGTCCCACTCTTTGCAACCTCATGGACTATAGCCTGCCAGGCTCCTTTGTCCAGGAAGGGGTAAAACCCTATCTGTCGTGGCACCAGCCCCCTCCCTGTTAAGGTCCAGAACATCGGAGACCCACACTGCCGTGGGAAGGTCACCATAGTTGTCATGGGGAACCCCTTTTTTCAGATCCCTGGGTGTCTCTGGTCCTTTCAGTGCTGACAGTCCTTGAGGACTTCAGAAGGGGTGAGAGCTCAGCTCTGGGGCAGTGTCACCGGGGACAGTTTGTGGGCTGGAGGTTGCAAGGCCATCCACTGTGGTCTGGAGGTACCAGAGGCCATGGCTGGTGTAGGTCAGGTCCACTGGGAGCCGCAGGCTTTTAAATCAAGGGAAGTGGGCCCCTCTAGCCTCCTGGAGCACCTCCCATGCTCATCCCCACCTCTCAGCCCACTGCCCTGCTGAGTCCCCCCGAACTTGGGACTCTTTACCAGGGGCTGAGAGAGAAAGTCCTTATTACTGTCACAACTGGAAGAAATGGGGGGTGTTTCTCTTGTATTCTGGGTCCTGAAGAATGCTCGCTGAGAGTGGAGATGAAGCCAGCACCTAGAAATACATTAGTCTGGGTACCAGCAGACTGAGCAGTGGTCCTCAGGACAGAGACACACTTGTTAAAATGCTCCCTCCTGAGTCTCTTCCAGACTTTCTGGGCCAGAATCTCTGGGAGATATGGCTGAAGAATGGACATTTTTATTGTGCTTCTGGGCAATCTGCTTTGAGGAAAATTCACTTGTGGCTCAGCGTGAAAACATAACAGACATGCATTGCATCGTTCCTAAGGGGACATCATCCCTGAGTTTCGGAGCTTCACTTACATCTGTGCATTTGAAACCCGTGTTCACGACCCCACTGCGGGGAGCTTGCTGCAGAGCACAGAGGATTCAAGATGCTTGTTGGGGGTGGTGAGGAGGGTCACATGGAGGTGACCTGACAGTGAAATACTCCATAATCATGAGGCATCATAGTTGGGGAACACTTTTAAAATCTCCCGTGTTTTATGTGGGTCCAAAGGCACAACTCTTTCAATATGAATGAATAAAAGAGGAGTTTAGGCTGTAGAAATCCCAGATCATGCACTGAATTTTAGGAAGACTCAGAAGGTAAAAACGAGACTGACTTTCAAAATTTGCATTAATCAAAACATGGCACTTTTCTTCCTGATTATTTCTATCCTGGTTGCATCTCCAGTTAAGACATGTAACACTGATGTTATTTTCCAGACAAGAATTTCTGTTGGTGAGGTACAGTTAATGTAGGTATCACTGTCCATTAATTCATTACCACAAAACTGATAAAGTCAGAAATTTCTTCCTGAAAATTGCAGTCAGTGAGAAAGGAAAGCTTCTTTTATTTTGATACAAAACAATGGGGTTTGCAAATATTTCGCATCATGATGAATATTTAAAACAATCCTCCTTTTCCTCTCCTTGACTCACTGGCAGTCCGTTTTTTTTCTGGTTATTTTAGGCAATTCTGTGTCTCCTTCCAAGTCTGTTAGTTTTGGGGGATGAGATTATGAATAATTCGAAACCTGGGTTATGTCTTCCCTGCTTATCTCTCCCATACCGAGACCAACAGAAATAAACTCTTGATAAATTTAGAAAACAACATCGGTTGGTGCAACCATGTTATGGGGAAAAGACAAACAACAACAAAACCCCAGGCATCATCACAACAGAAACACCCTCCTTATGGCATGATGTTAGCTCTGTCAGCCACAAGGTTCTCCTTGTGTGACCGGGAATCAATGAATTAAGACCAGGAGTCAGAGTGGTGCCATCCCCAAGATTCGCTGCAGTTCCATTGTGACCTTAATTATTCATGTTGGCCAGTTACATTATTTAAGATGTTAAATGCAGCTCCAGGGCCTTGCAGTCTGAGTCAGCATCTTCAGGATGGGCAGGAAAATACTGCATGAAATTTATTTTTTATTTTATTTTTTAAAACCTTTTTTATTTTGCATTGGTGTACGCATGTGTGCTAAGTCACTTCAGTTATGTCTGACTCTTTGCAACCCTATGGACTGTAGCCTGCCAGGCTCCTCTGTTCATGGGATTCTCCAGGCAAGAGTACTGGAGTGGGTTACCATGCCCTTCCTTCTCCATGGGATCCTCTGGGTCCAGGGACTGAGCCGCATCTCTTATGTCTCCTGCATCGGCAAGCGGGTTCTTTACCACTAGCGCCACCTGCGTAGGCAATTAACAATGTAGTGATAGTTTCAGGCGAACAGGGAAGGGACTCAGCCATACATACACATGTATCCATTTTCCCCCAACCCAGCCTCCCATCCAGGCTGCCACATAACATTGAGCAGAGTTCCCTGTGCTATACAGTAGGTCCTTTTTGGTTATCTATTTTAAATATAGCAGTGTGTACATGCCCATCCCAGACGCCCTAGCTATCCCTTCCCCCTATCTTTTCCTCTTCAACCATAAGTTTGTTCTCCGTGAGTCTGCTTCTGTTTTGTGAGTTCATTTGTATCATTTCTTTTGGAGTCCACATATAAGGGATGTCATATGATATTTCTCCTTCTCTGTCTGACTGATTTCCCTCAGTATGACAGTCTCCAGGTCCATCCATGTTGCTGCAAATGGCATTATTTCATTCTTTTTAATGGCGGAGGAATATTCCATTGTATTATGTGCCTTCTTTATCCATTCTTCTGTTGATGGACATTTAGTTTGCTTCCATGTCTTGACTATTGTAAACAGGGCTGCAATAAACACTGGGATGCATGTATCCTTTCAGGTCATGTTTTTCTCCAGATACACTGCATGTATTTTAACAGGGAATTACTCTTCCACAGGCACTGGCCCCTTGGAGGAGTGAGTGATCTACTTGGGAGTATATTTTAGAAGGGGAATGTAAGAGCCAGGGAAACTGTCTGAGGAGATAGATGGGTGATCTACATGGAGTCAGTTCATCACTTTTTAAATAATACACCTGCGTAGACTATGCAGGTGTATTATTTAAAGAAGGTTTAAAATATTCTATATTTTCACATAATGGTGAGAATTAGGAATATTAAAAAACAAAATTGTGAATTTTTGCTATAATTTGCCTTCATACACATTCTAGATTCTTTGAATTGGATCTCTCTTTAGGCCCTGAATTTGGGAAATGTCTGGAGTGTTGTACTGCAAATCATAAAGGAAGGACATATGCTAACATCTGTATTCCTCTCTGCACCCTCATTTTATCTTCGCTGATGAGTGGAGCTTTCTTCTCAAATGTGCATTTTATGGTGATCTCAAGCAACTCAATTCATCCTTTTTTTCTTTGTCTTCAGGAGTCTGATCACCGCCAGCTGGGCCCAGCAAATCACCCACAGGTTTCCTTTAACGTGGCCAGTCCTAAGAAGGTCAGGAATGTGACTTTGGTATAGTACAGACATCCCTTTGGCTTCACATGGCTCTTGACTGAGGACCTACATCTCATCGCTCACGATGTCATCATTGCTTACTGTGATATCATCACCGCTGTCATTCTAACACTGGGCTCCCACTTTGCAGCATGACCTGGAAGAAGCGATGTTGTCATCATCAGAATGGATATTTTATTTTGAGAGAAGGAAACCATTTTCCCAGCTTCGAAAGTGGAATTTGACTTTTAAAATAGTTCAAGATTTCATCGAATTCCATGGTTACTAAGTAAAAGCTGCACATTCACTATGATAATGCTTCTCATCACTCAACACTCCTGCNTGCATGAAATTTATTTTTTATTTTATTTTTTAAAACCTTTTTTATTTTGCATTGGTGTACGCATGTGTGCTAAGTCACTTCAGTTATGTCTGACTCTTTGCAACCCTATGGACTGTAGCCTGCCAGGCTCCTCTGTTCATGGGATTCTCCAGGCAAGAGTACTGGAGTGGGTTACCATGCCCTTCCTTCTCCATGGGATCCTCTGGGTCCAGGGACTGAGCCGCATCTCTTATGTCTCCTGCATCGGCAAGCGGGTTCTTTACCACTAGCGCCACCTGCGTAGGCAATTAACAATGTAGTGATAGTTTCAGGCGAACAGGGAAGGGACTCAGCCATACATACACATGTATCCATTTTCCCCCAACCCAGCCTCCCATCCAGGCTGCCACATAACATTGAGCAGAGTTCCCTGTGCTATACAGTAGGTCCTTTTTGGTTATCTATTTTAAATATAGCAGTGTGTACATGCCCATCCCAGACGCCCTAGCTATCCCTTCCCCCTATCTTTTCCTCTTCAACCATAAGTTTGTTCTCCGTGAGTCTGCTTCTGTTTTGTGAGTTCATTTGTATCATTTCTTTTGGAGTCCACATATAAGGGATGTCATATGATATTTCTCCTTCTCTGTCTGACTGATTTCCCTCAGTATGACAGTCTCCAGGTCCATCCATGTTGCTGCAAATGGCATTATTTCATTCTTTTTAATGGCGGAGGAATATTCCATTGTATTATGTGCCTTCTTTATCCATTCTTCTGTTGATGGACATTTAGTTTGCTTCCATGTCTTGACTATTGTAAACAGGGCTGCAATAAACACTGGGATGCATGTATCCTTTCAGGTCATGTTTTTCTCCAGATACACTGCATGTATTTTAACAGGGAATTACTCTTCCACAGGCACTGGCCCCTTGGAGGAGTGAGTGATCTACTTGGGAGTATATTTTAGAAGGGGAATGTAAGAGCCAGGGAAACTGTCTGAGGAGATAGATGGGTGATCTACATGGAGTCAGTTCATCACTTTTTAAATAATACACCTGCGTAGACTATGCAGGTGTATTATTTAAAGAAGGTTTAAAATATTCTATATTTTCACATAATGGTGAGAATTAGGAATATTAAAAAACAAAATTGTGAATTTTTGCTATAATTTGCCTTCATACACATTCTAGATTCTTTGAATTGGATCTCTCTTTAGGCCCTGAATTTGGGAAATGTCTGGAGTGTTGTACTGCAAATCATAAAGGAAGGACATATGCTAACATCTGTATTCCTCTCTGCACCCTCATTTTATCTTCGCTGATGAGTGGAGCTTTCTTCTCAAATGTGCATTTTATGGTGATCTCAAGCAACTCAATTCATCCTTTTTTTCTTTGTCTTCAGGAGTCTGATCACCGCCAGCTGGGCCCAGCAAATCACCCACAGGTTTCCTTTAACGTGGCCAGTCCTAAGAAGGTCAGGAATGTGACTTTGGTATAGTACAGACATCCCTTTGGCTTCACATGGCTCTTGACTGAGGACCTACATCTCATCGCTCACGATGTCATCATTGCTTACTGTGATATCATCACCGCTGTCATTCTAACACTGGGCTCCCACTTTGCAGCATGACCTGGAAGAAGCGATGTTGTCATCATCAGAATGGATATTTTATTTTGAGAGAAGGAAACCATTTTCCCAGCTTCGAAAGTGGAATTTGACTTTTAAAATAGTTCAAGATTTCATCGAATTCCATGGTTACTAAGTAAAAGCTGCACATTCACTATGATAATGCTTCTCATCACTCAACACTCCTGCTTGCCAACCCAGCAAATGCAGATATGTCTACATCCCATTGTGACGTTTAAGAGGTCTTTATTATCTACAGTCTCTTGAAGATAATATTTATGTATGTTTACTATGTGGGTATTATTGCATATTATCTGTGGAAAAAAAGAGGATTAAACATTAGGATCCATCAGATGACTGAAATTTCCCAGAAAAATCATAAGTTGTAGGTTATAAATAACATTACATGCTAAAGCAGAAGTGCACCTTGAGAAATATCTTATTATTGGGTATTGACATGAAGACATTCATTTTTATCTGCTCCCTTACCAATCTTGTTCTCATGTCCTCAGATGAGTTAGATGTGCGTTTTGCTGTTTGGGGGATGTATCTCCAGCCATGAAAAAACTGGATATGGGCAATACGTTCTTTCATAAATAAAAGGGAAGACACCAAAAAACCTTTCATTGTTCTTAACTCTTTACTATTTAAATGGTTTAAATAATCATAGAGTTAAAGAATCAAGCATTTTCCAAGAAACAAGAGCCCTCTATTAAAAATTCTTTTTTCATTTTTCATGTAGAGATTCTCAGTGTATTTTGCTGACAACCGCATCTCTTCATATTTAACACACAGGTTGGACTGTGATTTGACTGAGTTTTGCACTGGTTGGTGCAGATTACCGTGATGGCTAGCAATTAGTAACTGCCCTGAGCCCCCCAGGCCCAACTATGCTATTGTCAACATAGAATTTGACTTTTCAGAAGTGTTAGGATTTTAGTAAATTCCTTAGAGGTACCTGGTAAAAGACACAAATTCATTGTGATGATGTTTCTTATCATACACTCCTGTGTGCTAATCCATTCACAAAGATGTCTGTACAGGCAGACCTCAGAAATGTCATAGGTTTGGTTCCAGACCACAGCAGTAGAGCAAGACACACATTTTTTTTTTTTTTTGGATTCCCAGAGCATGTGAAAGTTATATTTACATATATTGTAGTCTATTAAATGTGCCTTTGTGTTATATCTAAAAGAACAATGCACACATCTTAATTAAAAAATATTTTCTTGCTAAAAAATGCTTGCCATCATCTGAGTGGTCAGTGAGTTGCAAACTTTCTGCGAGAGTCACATCAGAAATCACTGATCACAGGTTATCGATTGAAAAAAACAGCCCAACCTAAAAACTGAGAATTTTTTTATTTGGCAAATTTTCTACAGACATCAAGCCTGGAAGGCAGCCTCCTAGTGAGCTCCAGTGGACTACTCCCAAGAGGTAAGGGAGGAGACAGGATATGTAGGAGTTTTTGCAACAATGACCAGATAGTCATCAAAAGATTGACTGTTTATTAAAGAAAACCAGACATCTCAAGTTAAGCAATTCTGTGTTGAAATCATTCCTTTTCTGTGCATCTCAGCTGTCTGGAGCCAGGATCTTGTTCTTTCCTATCCTGAGTCCCCTCAGGGCTCACCTTTAGGGCCGGCTGCTGTGGCTGATGGCTTCATGGCCACAGCATCCTTTGTTTGCTGATATGGCAGGCAACATTTTACACCCACAACCACAGCAAGTATAATAATAATGAAAGTTTGAAATACTGTGGGAATTACCAGACCATGACACAGAGACAGGAAGTGAGCAAAGGCTGCTGGAAAAATGGCGCTAGTAGACTTCTGCTGGGTGTCACAAACCTTCAGTTTGTAAAGGCAGTATCTATGAAGCACAATAAAGCAAAGCATAATAAAATGATGTGTATCTGTATACTATCGTGATATAAAATACTTTTTTTAATCTTAAATTACATTCAGCCCCTACCCTGGACCCTATTCTGTGAACTGAGGACTAACTCAAGGGAGATTTGCTGGCACAACATGGGGCTGTGTTCTGCTCTGTATCTGTTCTGATTGGCTGGTTCCCATATATTATCCATTCTGATTGGTTGATGTACATATCCTTTCTGATTGGGTGGTTCCCATGCACTATGCATTCTGATTTGTTGGTGTACCTAGACTAACCATTCTGATTGGTTGGCTCATCTACCCTGTCCATTCTGATTGGGTGGCTTTCCTGCTTTCAGTTCAGTTCAGTTCCGCTCGGTTGCTCAGTCATGTCTGACTGTTTGCGACCCCATCAACTGCAGCACTTCTGTGCTTCCCTGTCCATCACCAGCTCCTGGAGCTTACTCAAACTCATGTCCATTGAGTCGGTGATGCCATCCATCTCATCTTGTCATCCCCTTCTCATCCTGCCTTCAATCTTTCAGGCTATTCAAATACTTTGAATATCACCACTACTTAGAGGATCCTGAAAAAAATACCTCTTATAAGACTGTATCTGTAATGTGAGGGAATTATTGGTCACCTATGTTCTTGAAGGGAGAAACTAATAGTGCAAAATTTCAGAAAGCCATGAATATTGCTATATCACTTTCCTGAAAGTCCTTTTAATGAGAAACATTAAATATTTTTAAATGAGAAACATTAATTGCCAATACAGCTGCTTAAAAATGAGACTCTTGTTTATTATCAAGATTTCTTTACTTTCTGTAAACACGATTCTGTCTCCCACCACCATCCCTGAAGGAGAAAGAAAAAAGACCAGAGTGTTCAGGAGACCCTTCAAGCAGAGCTGTTTGATGAGAGAATTTCATATTTTTCACTTCATGGTTTGCTTTCCTTAAATTGCCACAGAATTTGGATCCTGGGACAAGGCAAATATTATGTCCTTTATGGCTTTTGTAACCTTTACAGAATCTAGCATTCTGTAGGCATTAAGTAAATACTGACAGCAAATAGGTCAATATTGAGAAAGATAGTATATTGAGGCATAATGATATTTGCCATCTGCCTGCTATAAGAATCATATTCTTGCAGTTATTTTAGGAGTTGGGGGGTAGTGCATGTAGAATAAAATTGAACTTTAAGTTTTAAACTCTGGAGAATGATGCCAAATGATCTCCATAGAAATCTCTCCAACTTGCTACATGCTTGGTGAGTCAGTCTATAATATTTTTTTCATTCATTAGATTCTGGGAAGTTTTCCTATATTATGAGTAAACAGGTTCTAACAGTAGCTTTTGAAAGGAATGATGCTAAAGCTGAAACTCCAGTATTTGGCTACCTCATGCGAAGAGCTGACTCATTGGAAAAGACCCTGATGCTGGGAGGGATTGGGGGCAGGAGGAGAAGGGGACGACAGAGGATGAGATGGCTAGATGGCATCACCGACTCGATGGACGTGAGTCTGAGTGAACTCCGGGAGTTGGTGATGGACAGGGAGGGCTGGCGTGCTGTGAATCATGGTGTCGCAAAGGGTCGGACACGACGGAGCAACTGAACTGAACTGAACAGTAGCTTATTTCATGAGTAAGTTTTCTCAAAGGGATCCTTGGTTACTTTATTTTTAAAAAAGAAATTATTTATTTGGCTGTGTTCAGTCTTAATTGCAGCATGGGGGATCTAGCTCCCTGACTGGGAAGGAAACTCAGGTCCCCTGCATGGGGGATATGGAATCTCATCCATGGACTGCCAGGGAAGTCCCCTGGCTAGTTTTTATTTTACAAGAGGTATGAACATTTTATAAACAGAACTATCTAGAGTTGACCTATGCAATACCATAGGCACATGTGGCTATTTGCATTTAAATTATTTGAAATTAAATGAAATATGATTGATTTCCTCAATCCCAGTGGACACATATCAAGTGCTCAATACCAGGTGTGGCTAGTGGCTGCTGTGTTGGACATGTAGATTACAGATTTCACTGCTGCAGAAAACTTTTTGGATAGTGCTGACCTAGAGCTATCTACTTGGAAATGACCTTGGTGTGTCAAGGATGGGCTGTTTTACACAAACACGCAATCTGTGTTTGCTCTCAGTGTTATGTCTGTGTACTTGCCAGTTTCTATTTAGAAATCCTGCAAACCCCAGGGCAGCTCTCAACTGATAATGGGATTGTGCTGATGTGATAAATCTCTCTCTCACTCCTGCAATGCACAGAGCTGAAGCAGGCTTGGGGGAAGGGGTGAGAAGTTAAAGCATCCTGTCCAAGGATGTTTCTCTGAAAGATACATATGCCTCTCTGCCAGTGAAAGACCAATGAAGCTACAGATGCATTTAAAGAAGAGTCCCTCAGAGCCCTGAGTCATAAAATGATAGCCAGGGAGACCACACCTGTCCATCCTTCCAGGGTTCTTTGATGTTGGTTACACTGTCAGATTCCAAGCCTGCCCCAGGAGTTAAGGATCTTCCTTTGTTTACTCAGGGCTTCCCTGGTGGCTCAGCTGGTAAAGTAAGACTCAAGTTATTCAGGAAATCAGCCCTGAATATTCATTGGAAGGACTGATGCTGAAGTTGAAGCTCCAATATTTTGGTCAGCTGATGTGAAGAGTGGACTTATCAGAAAAGACTCTGATGCTGGGAAAGATTGAGGGCAGGAGGAGAAGGGGACGAGAGGATGAGATGGTTGGATGGCATCACTGATTGAATGGACATGAGTTCTGAGAAAACTCAGGAAGAGAGTGAAGGACAGGGAAGCCTGGTGTGCTGCAACCCATTGGGTTGCAAAGAGCCAGACAGGACTTAGTGACTGAACAAGAACAACAACGACTCAGGTCATAATGTCAATACATGAAATATAATTGAAGAGGTCCAATAGAAGTACTTCCTGTGCTCTTTGTGGCCCTGATCTTGGAACACCATTAGGGATCTTAGAGCTGGGATGTTGGTTTTTGGCTGGTGATGACCTGAAGGTGAATGGATGCTGTCGAGGATACAGGAGATGCTGCGTCAACATCTGAACTTACCATATAAGTGCGTATCCTGCCCTTGGAGGGCCTTCCTTGGCGGCTCAGTCAGTGAAGAACTCCCCTGCCAATACAGAAGACATGGCTTTAATGGACATGCAGGGAGATAGTGAAGGACAGGGAAGCCCGGTGTGCTGCAGTTCATGGGGTCGCAAAGAATCAGGTATGACTTAGTGACTGAACAACAACAGCAACAACAGCAACATTCCCTTAGGGAAGAACATGTGTCCTGTGCAAAGAGGTAGGACAGTCCTATTTGTGGGTGGACTGACCCAGGTGAGACCCAGAGGAGAATGTGGGTCTCAGACGGAGGAAGAGATGGGCTATTCCAGGTGAAGGGGTTTGGGCAAGTAGAATGGGATAGATGGTGGTCCAGCAGGCCCTTGTAGGACATGTAGGTCAGAGGAGCTGTCATCATCCACAGGACTGATGGGGCATGAGAGGTGGCCAGGCCTGCACAGAGAAGGCCCCTGACAGTTGCTGGGCCACAGGTAGGGGGACACAGCCAAGCTATAGACAACTGACCAGGAGGGAGTCAGGTAATACAGACACGGTCTCCTCCCTCTGCTGCTCACCAAGCCCGACCAGAGCCAGGACTTCAGGGAGCTTGCTGCTGGCATCCACGTAGGATGGAGAGGGGTGAGTGTGGCTGATGGACAGGAGAGGCAGGGAGAAGACACCTGATGACATTTAGGAAACAGAAACTGAGGCATCAAGAATGTGCTTGTGATGTCACAGGGAAAGATGTTGTGCCTGGCAGGGTTCCACTTCTTCTTGGGGTGAATCCATTTACCCCAAGAGGACACACGTTGGAGGAAAGGAATTTGGCTGCATTGAACTTTAGTAGGTTTTATGTTTGTTGATGCACCAGTAGAACGAAGAGCTTGAATGGTGAACTCCTGAAGTCCATTCTAGAGATGCCCACTTCCCCACTCCCCTGACCTGTCCTCACCTGACATGGTCCACTTCTTAGGACCGAGGTCGCCCTGCTCCAAGTGCGTGCAGACTTTCCTCATCCCTGCAGGGTTTGGAAGGAGCCTCATTCCCCCGCAGCTGGTAAATATTTAATTCTCACCCTGCACCGCCTGTAAATCATGCCACAGGCCGCGGCCTCGGGTGAGGCTCACGCTCTAACATTTATGAAGCAGGTGTTCTGGGTTCTCAACTTGGGAAAGGCAGAATTTGAGGCAGCAGAGGGTCCAGAGCTGAAAGAACCCCACAATCGTCTTCTTTTGTTGAGTGAGACATGTTATTTCTAAGACTATAATGAGATTCTGACCCTGCAGGCTGGTGGGAAGATTTGTGAGAATCATCGCTCACCCTATGGCTTCAGATGGAGAGGTCCGTGCCTGGCCTCATAATTGTACTGGGTTGACAAAGCAGACAATTTATGAGATTCTAGTAACGTCTGTGGGGGAAATGTAGCACAGGATGTATTGATTATATTTCTCTGCAGAAACCTTAAGAATGTAGAATGTTTCACAGAGTAACTTAATTTAGCAACTCTTGGTAATGCTCCAATTTCATGGCTAATAAAGTCCAAGGTAGTTCAAAGAATAGCACATGATTGTCTAAATCAAAAACTAATTTAAAAAATTACAGTTGATCTAGTTTTCTTTGTTTCACTCAGAACGGACAAATTGGACTGAACTAAAGGCAGTGCAGTCAGCCTGGAAGCTTAGAGCAGCCTCCTCACAGTTGTGCTGTGTGTGTGTGTTTTGTGTTTGTGCATGTAACTGTATGACGTGTGTGTGTGTGTGTGTGTGCTGTGTTTGTGTGTTTATTTGTATGGTGTGTCTGTATACGTGCTGTTTTTTGTATATGTGAATGTGTCTGTGTTCTGTGCTTGTGCATGTGAGTGTATGGCGTGTGTCTGTTCTGTGTGTGTGTATTTCTATGGTGTGTATGTGTGTGTGTTGTTTTTGTTCATGTGCATGTTTATGTGTGTGTTCTGTGCTTGTGCTTGTGAGAGAATCATGTGTGTGTTCTGCGTTAGTGTACCTGAGTGTTTGGTGTGTCTCTGTGTGTGAGTGCTGTTTGTGCCATGTTTTTACAATGTGTGTGTGTCTATGTTTGTGTGGGTGTACATGGCACGTCTGTACATGTCTGTATAAAGAGCAAGATTAAGGGGAGAGACACTGGTGTTGTGCCCACATGGTGGCTAGTGAACTACAGCTCCTGAGTCAAGTTCAGCTGCTACTTAGTTCTATATGGCCCATGAACTAAGGATGGTTTTTGCATTTTTAAATGGTTGAAAAAATTCGAAAGAAGAATAATGCCTTATGAGGTGAAAATTATGTGAAATTCAAATGTCAGTGTCCACAAGCGAGGTTTTATCAGAAGCCAGTCAATGTGGACATGTTTTCTGTGGCTACATTCAGGCCTGATGACAGAGTTGAAAAGAGCTGTGAGCGAGACCATTCGGCCCCCAAAGACCGACACAGTCACTCTGTGGTCCTTTGAATAGCGGTGTGCTGACCTGCCTCCGCACAAGGACACTTTCCTGGGCTATGTCAGTGAGTCCTCACTTAGTCCAGTGTGGTCCCAATGAGCCAGGTGAAGTCACAAGATACAGTCCCAGAGAGACCGTGTGTCTTCTGACCCCAGGCCTTTCAGACTCCAGGGTAGGTTCTCTGCCTGCTGTGTGTGCTGGGTGACTTCCCTGCCTCTCCACTGCTCTTAGGATGAAATCTTAAACCCTGCTGTGGCCTCCGAGGCCCAGCTGGGTATTCCCCCAACCCTCCCTGGCCAGGCGCCACTTTCCACACTCCGGTCACCACAGTGTGGAAAGTACCAGAGGGATCTGTGGGTCCACCCACCCTGGGGCCTTTGTACCTACTTGGATCATCCGCTCCCCTCTTCCTTCACTTTATGCAACTCCAGCTGATCCTTCAGCTTCTCTCTGGTGAAGCCTCTGGAGGCTTCTGCACTGTTAGTTGGCTACTTTGGCTGCTGTGGTTCTGAGTGGAGCTGGCTGCACAGAAAGATCCCTGAAATCTGGGAGGCGGACAGGAAGGCCCAGTGACGGTGCACCAGGAAGGGTGGGGTGCGGCTCAGGTGCCCTTGGACTTCACTCCTGCCCAGGCTGGCCTGCTGCCTGACCTGCAGTCCTTCTGGCTTGCCCATGACCTTTGTGCCTCTTCTCTGGGTCCTGGCAGGTGTGTAAAGCTCTGCAGGGAAAGTTGCTGGCTTCTGCAGGGCACCTGTGTCATTGGGGTGTTTGAGCTGAGAGAAAGGCTGTGTTTCTTCCCAGGTTCTAGTTCATGTGGCTGCTGACTGTTGCTTCACATCTCACTCTTCTGCTGTGGTCTGACTGCAGGGGCCGTGCTCACCTGGGCTTTTCAGCTTCCCCTCACAGGTCCTGCCTAGGGCCACTTTTCTGACCCTCCAACCCTCCCCTTCTGGGCCTTTCCTTCCCCAGCATATTCTGTGATGTGTGAGGTGGAATTCTGATGATTAATCCCTTATTCTGACTTTTGAGAATCTCTTGGACTGCAAGATCAAACCAGTCCATCCTAAAGGAAATAAACCCTGAATATTCACTGGAAGGACTGATGCTGAAGCTGAAGCTCCAATCCTTTGGCCACCTGATGCAAACAGTCGACTCATTGGAAAAGACCCTGATGCTGAGAAAGATTGAGGGTAGGAGGAGAAGAGGGTGACAGGATGAGATACTTAGCATCACTGACTAAAGGGACATGAATCTAGCAAACTCCAAAAGATAGTGAAGGACAGAGAAGCCTGGCATGTTGCAGTCCAAGGGGTCGTAGAGTTGGACCCAACCGAGTGACTGAACAACATTCTATATTGGAGCTTCCTGCTTCCTTGATGAACTCTGACTCCTTCCCTGCTGGGTCAGTGCCTCGACACAATTAATATGTCACCTTCACTGTCTCTTTCATTGCACTAATGATGTAATTGTGTAATTAATTACTGACTGGCTACTTTCTCATTAAATTCTGCGAAGGTGGGCTGGCTCCTTACCCATCAGTTCCCTGTGGCCCTGGCATTGTTCCTATCAGGGCAGGCGTGTTCCACGTGGTGGATACACTCCTGCAAAATGAATGATTCATTTCAGAAGCAGCCTGGGCACATGGAAATCGGTTTTGCTCTTCTTCTGTGGCTCACCTTGTTTTCAGAACCTCCAGGCCTTCAAGGCCCATTTTGACTAATGCATGTTAGTGGCCACTCTCCCTTCCTTGGCTCACCTGGTCCCACAGTATCTCCCGTCAAGGGGACACAGGCACCAAACTGTGGCTCAAAGAAGCACAGTTAAGGTAATTGCTGTGATTTTTTTTTTTTGGGGGGGGGAGTCATTACTGAGTTAAATTTTCCTTCTTTCAAAGACTGCTGCTAAGTCACTTCAGTCATGTCCGACTCTGTGCGACCCCATAGACGGCAGCCCACCAGGCTCCTCTGTCCCTGGGATTTTCCAGGCAAGAACACCGGAGTGGGTTGCTATGTCTTTCTCCAATGCATGAAAGTGAAAAGTGAAAGTGAAGTCGCTCAGTTGTGTTCGATTCTTCGCGACCTCATGGACTGCAGCCTACCAGGCTCCTCTGCCCATGGGATTTTCCAGGCAAGAGTACTGGAGTGGATCGCCATTGCCTTCTCCTTTAGAAACTAGAGGCCTCCAAATCCTGGTGCAGGGGAAACAATTTGCAAAGAAGCAACTGGGCTCACAGCAAGCTTGCCCTGTGACCCTGGGCACATTGCCTGGCTCCTTTCAGTTTTGTGGCCTCTTTGGTCAAAGATGAGGCCCTTCTTCTTGTGTAGGCACAATGCTTGAACTTCTTAGTGATTGACATTCCTGGAGACTTTCAGTTGAAGGTGGGTTTCTAGATTTCTACAGCATTAGGGAAAAGTCTGCAAAATGTTCAAATGTCCCATCAGACATTCTACATAAGTGATAAATCTGTATCATCAAAAATCCACAAACAATAAATACTGCAGAAGGTATGGAGAGAAGAGAACCTTCCTACACTGTTGGTGGGAATGTAAATTGGTGTATACACTATTGAGGACAGTATGGAGGTTCCTTAAAAACTAAAATCAGAGGTTCCTTTAAAAACTAAAAATAAAGTTGCCATATGATACAGCATTCCTGCTCCTAATCACTAAATATCTAGTAATTAATTTAACCTGAGCCTATTTTTCCTTATAAATATCTCACGATAAATACAAGCATAAAGTATATTTATCATGCATGTAAGGTACACTGACTTCTCTAAAACAGTTACCTTGACAATCAACAGAAGATTAAAGGTGGTTTAGGGAGGAGCTTCCTCAAGACTTGTTTGCCATTCTGGAAAAGTGCATCCCCAATAGCACCACTATTCTGAGTATTTGAGTTGCTCATACAATGCCCAGGGGTCCGTCTGGATTTATAGCTGCTGCATCCGAGTAATTCTCAGTGTGACTCAGGGACCTGATGACTTCATATGTCTTCTGGTATAGCCCTGTGCTTGTGTGCTCAGTCGTGTCTGATGTTTTGCGATTCTTTGGACTGTAGCCCACCAGGCTCCTCTGTCCATGGGGATTCTTCAGGCAAGAATACTGGAGTGGGTTGCCATTTCCTCCTCCAGGAGATCTTCCCAACTCAGGGATTGACCCCATGTCTCCTGCATTGCAGGCGGCTTCTTTACTTGCTGAGCCACTAAAGGTCCTACTAGGCCTTATTTTTGTAGTCTTATAAATGACTTCCCTTTCATATCACCTTAATTAGTTAAACATTTATCTGATTAAAGTATAGTTGATTTAAAATGTTGTGTTAATCTCTGTGATATTGCAGAGTTGTTCAGTTATACATATACATACGTTCCTTTCCATTATGGTTTATCATTGGATATTGAATATAGTTCCCTGTGCTATACAATAGGACCTCATTGGTTATCCATTCTGTATATAACAATTTGCATCTGCTAATCCCAAATGCCCATTCTATCCCTCCTTGCTCCTTGGTAGGCACAAGTCTGTCCTCTACACCTGTGAGTCTGTTTCTATATCATGGATAAGTTCGTTTGTGTCATATTTTAGATTCCACATGTAATATCATTTGATATTTGTCTTTGACTTACTTCACTTAGTGTGATAATCTCTAGGTCCACCCATGTGACTGCAAATGGCATTATTTCATCCTTTTTTATGACTGAGTAGTATTTCATTGTATTTACATACCACACCTTTATCCCTTCACCTGCCGATGGACATTTAGATTGTTATCATGTCTTGGTTATTGTGAATAGTGCTGCTATGAACATAAAAGTGTGTGTATCTTTTTTTAAAATTTATTTTTAATTGAAGGATAATTGCTTTACAGAATTTTGTTGTTTTCTGTCAAACCTTAACATGAATCAGCCATAGGTATATATATATCCCCTCCCTTTTGAACCTCCCTCTCATCTCCCTCCCCTCTAGGTTGATACAGAGCCCCTGTTTGAGTTTCCTGAGCCATACAGCAAATTCCTGTTGGCTGTCTATTTTGCATATGGTAATATAAGTTTCCATGTTATTCTTTCCATACATCTCACCGGCTCCTCCCCTCTCCCCATGTCCATAAGTCTATTCTGTATGTCTGTTTCTCAATTACTGCCCTGTAAATAAATTCTTCAGTACCGTTTTCTACACTCTGTATATGTGCCTTAGAATGTGATATTTATCTTTCTCTTTCTGAGTTTCTTCACTCTGTATAATAGGTTCTAGGTTCATCTACCTTATCAGAACTGACTCAAAGGCATTCCTTTTTATGGCTGAGTAATATTCCATTGTGTATATGTACCACAACTGCTCTATCCATTCATCTATCTAGGTTATTTCCATATTCTAGCTATTGTAAATAGTGCTGTAATGAACAATGGTATACATGTGTCCTTTTCAATTTTGGTTTCTTTTTTCATAATTTTTCAATTATGCCTAGGAATGGGATTGCTGGGTTCATATGGTGGTTTTATTTCCAGTTTTTTAAGGAATCTCCATACAGTCTTCCATAGTGACTGTATCCATTTCATCTCTTCCCATCTGTCATCTTTCTTAACTGTTTACATTCTCCTTGGAATAATTTTGAGTGCTGGAGAATTATCAGTGATATCAGAGCCTCATGGTAATTATAGTTCTGGGCTTGATGTTGCCTTGTTTGCAAAGCTCATTTCTTCTGGTGCTGAATTCAGTATTTACATGTAGCAAACACATCACTTAAAATTGGATGTGGGTCCCCCTTCTGCCTAGGATGGAGAAAGCTGGAAAGAATATCACTCAGAGTTTCAGGAGAAGAAGCCAGATAAGCCACAAAGTTGTAGTTTTTCCTGAACTCATCATAGAGGCAATCGAGTAGCCTGAATTTCAAGGGGCAAAGTTCTTCCCTCCAGTCACAAGTACTGCCTCAGAACAGAGATGAAGTCACTCCTGTCATCAGAGTGTTCCAAAGAAGTCAGAAAAATTTTTAATTAATTGCTACAAACCTAGTGTGGACTAACATGGCAGCAAAGAGACCCCTAGACTTAATGGGACTTGGACCCACCCCCAGAGTCTCTCCTATGGAACTCCATCAGAGACTCTCCAGGCAGGTTGGGTGTAGGCTGGAGAGAGGCCAGTTGGTGATGCAGGCCTGCAGACTATGTTAGATACCAGTGCAGGGGCAGAGTGAGGGGAGGGGAACAGTAAACCCCACCCTAATGCCTGATCCATCACTTGAAGCCTTAAACCGATGTGTTCAGTTGCTCAGTCATGCCCAACTCTTTGTGATCCCATACCATAGCTCACCAGGCTCCTCTGTCCATAGGATTTTCCAGGCAAGAATACTAGAGAAGGTTGCCATTCCCTTCTCTAGATAGGAAAGGTGGCAGTGGGGTTTGTAGCCTCCAAGCTGCAGGTACACATTGGTTGATGCTGAAGGAAGGAAAGAAGACAGACCCACTACCTGAAGAGACAACTCCTCTACCTGGGAGTTGTTGTTGTTGTTCAATCACTAAGATGTGTCTGACTCTTTGTGGCTCCACGGACTGTAGCATGCCAGACTTCCCTGTCCTCCGCTATCTCCAGGAGTTTGCTCAGCTCGTGTCCATTGAGATGGGTGGAGAGAGCACTGGGCCCAGCATCCTGCACTGACACCACTAGCATCTCCTGTCACTGGGGAGGGCAGGGAGCGCTCTTGTAGGACTCACTGCAGATGCACAGCTGGACCTTCATGGGAAGGAGGCTCAGGGATACCCACAAAGCTCCACCCTCAAGTCCCAAGCCCAAAGGACGATCTGAGACTGATGCTGGGCTGGGCGATGAAGATGCTCAATCATCACCTGCCAGCCCAGCAAGGACAGGGAGCAGGAGAGAGAGCAAGAGCTCCCAGAAGCTCAGGAAACTCAGAGAGGCAGGTATGCAGGGTCGGGTGAAAATTGAGGACAGGGCCTGAACACAGAGGAAAACCTTTCTGCGCTTCAGCTTTTACCTGAGCACAGAGCATCTTAGGGATTATCAAGTCTTTGTTCTGTGAGCATAAAGGGATCAGTCAGCTTGGTCTGCCATAACAACGTACCACCGATTTGGTGGCTTAGAACCACAGAACTTTATTTTCTCACAGTTCTGGAGGCAGGAGTCCACGATCCAGCTGTCAGCAGGGACGGTTTCTCCCGGGGTCTCTCTCCTTGGCTTGCAGATGGCCTTCTTCTCGTTGTGTCCTCAGATGGTCTTTATTTTGTGCAGGAGCATCCCTAGCACCTCTTCTTTTTCTTCTAAGGACACCAGTCAGGTTGGATTAGAGTCCACTCTTGTGACTTCATTTAACCTTTCTTACCTCTTTCAAATGCTTCCCTGGTGACTCAGATGGTGAAGAATCTGCAAAGCAGGAGACACAGGAGACATGAATTTAATCCCTGGGTCTGGAAGATCCCCTGGAGGAGGAAATGGTAACCCACTCCAGTATTGTTGCCTGGGGAATCTCTTGAACAGGGGAGCCTTCTTGGCTACAGTCTGTGGGATCACAGAGTTGGACATGAATGAGTGACAAGGATGCACACACACACACACACACACACATCTTTTTAGGAGTCCCATCTCCAAATGCAGTCATGTTCTGATTTACTGGGGGTTAGGGCTTCCTCAAATGGTTTTTTTTTTGGGGGGGGGGGAGGAGACAATTTAGTTCATAATGGTAACAATAACTGAGAAAACCCAAAGCCAATTCAATCCCAGAGTTACTTGATCCTTCATCTTTTCTAAAAAAGCACCTACTTTTTCCTGTTGTTGTACAATTTTTGAGTTGCCATGTTTAATGGCTACATAACATTTCTTTTTCCGGCTTTGTCATTCTTACGTCCCTTACTGTTGTTGCACATTCTGGGTTAGTTCTGTATGTCTTCTTGCAAGGAAAATTCTCTATGTACGTGTTTTTACATAATTTGGAACCTTTCCTTTGGATAGATTCTATGCTCAGTCACTTCAGCAATGTCCAACTCTTTGCGACTTATGGGCTGTAGCCCGCCACGCTCCTGTGTCCATAGCATTCTCCAGGCAAGAGTACTGGAGTGGGTTGCCAGTGACCTCCACCAGGGACAGATTCTAAAAAGATACATTATTGTATCAAAGGGCATGACCCCTCTCATGGGAAGAATTGTGTCTTCCTCAAAATTCTTATGTTGGAGCCTTGACTCTAACACAATGGTATTTGGAGGCGGGGCCTTTGGGAGCTAATTAGAGTTAAAGGAGGCTAGAGGGTAGGGCCCTAATCTGATGGATTGGTGTCCCCAGAGGAGGAGGAGACACCAGAGAACTCTCTCACTCTGAGCACACCTAGCAGAGGAAGGGCCACAGGAGCACACGGTGAGAAGGCAGCCATCTGCAAGCCAGGAGGAAAGGTCGCCAGGAATCACATTTCCTGGCACTATGATCTTGGACTTCTGTTACCATCCAGGGTTCTTCACCTTTCCCAGTTGGTAGAAATTGACTAGAGGCCGCACAAGAAATCCAGGCAGGGCTTTGCTGGGGTCTCTGCTGCAGCAGAGAGTGGGGTGGCAAGCTTGTTTCTTATACGTGTTGAGGGTAGCAGTTTGTTCAGGGATCAGGCTGCAGGGATGGCTTAGGGGTCTGCCCACTCCTTAGGTGGTGTCCAGAGCAAGGGGCACACACAGTATTCTGATTTTGCTCTGGGCTCTTTAAAAGTAGCAGTGTGGTTTTTTGGTCTTTTTGTATCTTTAGGGTCCAGAATTTGCCCCAACTGTGTGAACACATGGCTATTTTTAATCCCATACAGTTTTCTTTTATTTTGTTCTCAAGGAGAGGTATGCCCAGGTGCAAACACTGCAGCACTGCCACGCAGGGTCCTGGGTCCCAGCCTGTCTCACTTCCAGGCTCTAGAACTGGGAGAAAATGAATTTCTGTGGTAAGGGCCACCCCTTCTGTGGTCTAGCATATGCAGACCGAGCAGACTATTACAGCCCCTTTATACACATGTACTACCTACCTGTAAGGGTCCCAGTTCACATGAAAAGTCGTCTGCTTTTCTTATGACTGTTTACAGAAACTTCTTCTGAATGGACTTTTCTGTCATCTGTAAACCTAAGATAGTCAAATAAACTTTCCCCCTTTAAATAACTTTTGGAAATCTATGTCAGATCCTGACACTGGCATTCCATAATTCACAATTGTAAATTTTGTATCTTTTAGCTTACCAATAACAAAGTCGTACCCTAATTCTGATATTTATTTCTCCCTTTGTTTTATATTATCCCTTTCACACACTAGGAAGCAAACACATGACCAAACGAACAAATAACAAAAACAAAAAACCCCAAACACCCCCAACCAAACACTAGAGTTATAAGAATTCATCCTTAAACTCTATAAGTATCTTTTAAAATAGACGTTTTCCAAAGTATAAGAAAGGATTATTATTTAAATACTTGTTGCTGTGACATGATTTGTGTTCATTTTAAAAATAGGGGAAAACTTTGGTAAAACATTTTTCTGCCATGTGAATTAGCAAACATGGTAAGCAAGAGATATATAAAATTTATAAATGAATAGCTGAGGGGGGATTTACTTACCATCGCTGGATGATCTGACTTTTGAGATAGACCCTTGGCTTGCTCTTAGACTTCTCTGGGACTACAGAATTATCCCGCTAATGGAGAACCAAATTTGCTTCAGAACCTTTAATTTGCGATCATCTTCAATTGAAGCTGAAGAGTCAGTCAATAAGCATTCATTGATTTTTCCAAGGCTCCTTAGGACACAAAGAATGAGATACTGTCCACATCGAATTTTCAATTCACTGGCTTGTCAAAGCCTTGTTTTAAGGCTGGCTGCTGCTTATGATAGTCTCCTTGTGGACGTGCATTTTGGCTCTCATAAGAGCTAATATTATCTAAGAGACAGAAACTTCTTTGCCTTTTGGGTCTGTCTACTTCTTCAAAGAAGTCTATATTGCAGGCCAGGATTTTTCAAGGAATTAGGGAAATTTTCAGATAATCCAATATTGTCACTTAACATTGGCTCATAAATTCAGTTAACTCCTCACCCAGTTTCTTGACTACACAAAACTGATGGGGTGAAGGATGGAGTTTTAGTTTAAGTCTCTTCCACAAGAAGGTGATTCTAGGAGTCAGGAGTTAGGGAGTGGGGAGAGGGAGGCAGGGGAGGGGAAGACAGTATGCAGGTATGGATGTTGCAGGCGAAGCAGGAGACCCTGGTTTACCATGTGGGGAAGAGGACTGCCGATCTGCTTACTTTTCATTACGCATACAGATGATTAAACCATAACTGCACTGGATCTAACAGACCTGCCCCATGGTCCTGTGAGGTTATCCTCTCCAGGTTTACTTGAAATAAACTCTGTGAACATGGCCTTCCCTGATAGCCCAGTTGGTAAAGAACCCACCTGCTGGAGAAGGGATAGGCTACCCACTCCAGTATTCTTGGGCTTCCCTTGTGGCTCAGCTGGTAAAGAATCTACCTGCAGTGTGAGTGATCTGGATTCGATCCCTGGGTTAGGAAGATCCCCTGGAAAAGGGAAAGGCTACCCATTCCAGTATTCTGGCCTGGAGAATTCCATGGACTGTAGAGTCTATGGGGTCGCAGAACTGGACATAACTGAGCGACTTTCACTTTCACGCATGCATGCTGTCACTTCAGCTGTGTCTCACTCTTTGTGACCCTGTGTCCTATAACCCTACAGGCTTTACTGTCCATGGGATTCTCCAGGAAAGAATCCTGGAGTGGGATCTTCAGGGGATCTTNGTAGAGTCTATGGGGTCGCAGAACTGGACATAACTGAGCGACTTTCACTTTCACGCATGCATGCTGTCACTTCAGCTGTGTCTCACTCTTTGTGACCCTGTGTCCTATAACCCTACAGGCTTTACTGTCCATGGGATTCTCCAGGAAAGAATCCTGGAGTGGGATCTTCAGGGGATCTTCCTGACTCAGGGATTAAACCTGCATCTCTTACATCTTCTGCTTTGGCAGGCAGGTTCTTGACCAATAGCTCCACCTGGGAAGCCAGTCTCAACTATAAAGCCAGCCGAGGTGCTGCTGAGCTGGAAGGGCCAGACTGGGAGCTCCTTGGAGGAACCCCTGGAAAGACCTCTCCCCCTGAATGACAGGAGGTTGCAGCTCTCATTCCCCTACTTCATCCCCATGAGGGAAGGGTTAGTTTCTTCCTCCTCTCCCAGCTTCTGAGAAGACCCTGAAGCACAAACAGGAAAAGATAAAAAGTGACTGCCTGAGTCAGGAGGAGTGGGGGCTGCAAAGCACAGGATGAGTCAGAGGGCTCCCCTAACTCCTCAGATGGGTGGACAGGGGTCGAGGAGTTGGGACACGGGGCACTGGAAAGCATCTATGCCAAGGAGCCACATCTCTCTTTTCCTTTGCTTGTTGATTGGTTGACTTCACAATCAAACATGTGAAGATCAGGGAGGAGGAGAGGAGGAGGACTTGGAAAATCTCAGATTTGATGAATACATCTCTGATCCCTAGAGTTGAACACCAAGTCAGTCTGCTTTTTTGGCCAAAAATTGTGCAGCGCTTGCAGCTGCTCTTTGATTGTGATAGTTCTGAGGAAACAAATGAATGAAGCTGCCCCCAAAGGTATTGATGAGCATACTTCCCTTGTCACTGAGACACAGATGGGTCTCTCCAAGGCCCACGGGAGCAACTAGACCTAAAAATGAATGAATGCGACAGGCTTTAAACTTGCTTATCTTTTCAGGGTCAACATGGGCAGGTGTAAGAGCCACCTGCAAAATGCAAGATCCTAATCTGTTCTCTGGAAAATGCATGACTCTAAACTTCAATGACCAAATGGAAGACTGTGGTGAGAGCGCGTTGGCTACAGTTGGTCATGCGTTGGGTTATCACCAGTGCACTCTTTTTTAAAAAATATTTATTTATTTGGCTTCTTCAGGTCTTAGTTTTGGCACATAGGATCTTTGATTTTCTTTGTGGCATGAGGGATCTAGTTTCCTCAAAGTAAAAGTGTTAGCCACTCAGTTGTGTCTGATTCTTTGCAACCCCATGGACTGTAGCCCACCAGGCTCCAAGTCCATGGAATTCTCCAGGCAAGAATACTGGAATGGGTAGCTATTTCCTTCTCCAAGGGACCTTCCTAACCCTGGGATTGAACCCAGGTCTCCTGCATTGCAGGCAGATTCTTTACCATCTGAGCCACCAGGGAAGTCCCTACTAGGGATCAAACCCAGCCCCTTGCATTGGGAGCAGAGTCTTAGCCACTTGACCACCAGGGAAGTCCCGGTACAAATCTACTCTTGAGTTTTTATTTCATCAAGATAAAAATAGTTAACATCTGTCTGAATGTGACACTACATGGCATAAAGATGTGACTGATACTTTCTTAAAAGATTAAAACACAACAGACCGATGAAGTGAGAGACTAAATAATGTAGTACCAATTGTGTAAATGTTTGAATGAATGTTTTAAAAAGTGAGATGTTAGCTTCATTAGTAGCAAGGTCGTGAGTGAGGACAGTTGACTTTGGGAAACGGGGGCTGGAAGATTTTGCTGTTGTGTCAAATAGCAATAAGTGCTATTTGAAAAAAAAATGTATCTCAAGGGTTTTTTACATTTAGGAAGAGATAATGATCACAGTGGGGATCAAGGATGGCTGACCTGGGGCTCCAAAGATGATTCAGGCATGGAACTGTGACCAACAGTCCATCATACACGTTTTCCAGAGAACATATTGTTTAGGCAATCTAGAAAGAGTTGTTAGAGGGTAGGGGAGTTGTTGTCAACGTTAACAATGTTGAATGAATGAACAGAGAGATGGTATATGAGGTGAGGAAGCCCAAGGGAAGGCTGGACAAAGTCAAGGAAGTGGTGGATGGTGTACTGATTCATGGTGGGAGTGGGGAGGGCTCCCAAGGGAGAGAAGTTGCAGGAAGAGGAAGAAACATGGCCCACGGACCTGGATGTACCCCAAGAGATGCTCTGGAAGCAGACTTGTGGTCTAGGATGAACCGGTTCCTATGAAAAACAGGATAAAACTTGGCATGGACAGGGTGGGAAACATTACCAAGAACTTACCCTTTGGCCTGGTCTTCCATGATTTGTGGGGCATGGGGATCTTCTCAGGGAGAGCTTTTGTATGGCCAGATTCTCTTCAGGGGACATTGACCATGAATCATCTTCCATTCTGTAATGGAAGGTGCTGAGTTTTACCTCCCATTTTCTTGGTAGTAAGGCTACTCATTGGTGACCTGAGTAGAATCTGTGTGGTCAGAGTCCTTGCAGCCCCATCTAAGGGCACAGCCAGTGGTTCCTACTGGAGGAGCTTCCTCTCCTGGGCTCACATCTCCTTGAAATATTTAAGGAGACTTCCCTTCTCCAGACTCCTGGCCTGTGGATGGAATTAGAGCTGCTTAGTCACCTTCTCCTGAAAGGCCATCAGAGATCATGTCATTGCTTTATATGTTATCTCATTTAGGTCAGTCTCCACCAACAAGCTAAGTCCTTAAAGGTTAAAGGCTTAAGACCACCTTAAAGTGGTCTGTTTTTTCACTGTCTGATTTGTGTCCTGTAAGTTTCTTTATATCCCTTAATAGGCTTCAGTCTCCTATCCCTTCCTTACCACTCAGAACCTTTCTTTGTGTCCTCTGGAATCAAGTCTGTCATCCACAAAGTTCCCTGAACCTCATCTCTTCTCAGAAAGTTCCTTTCTTTCTAAGAATGAAATCTGCTCTCCCCTGAGGACACTGGAGTCCTTGTGGTGTCTGTTTCTTCTTCCATTTCCCATGGAGCACAGGCTGGGAGGTGGGGTAGCCTCCTTTGTGCTTCTCATTGTTTCTTCCTGACCATTTTCTTCCTACTTCCTTGAAAACTTCTGGTATTTTGAGGTAACTGCCATTACCATATATATTAATCTTGGATTTTTCCAGAAAAGCAGAACCAATGAATATATTTGTATATTTATATCTCCTGTAATAAAATGTATTATTATAATATAACATTATATATATTCAATATTTAATGTTTTATTTTAAATATATAGTATATATTTACTATACACTCACACACACTAAAATTTACTATATATATATGCTAAAATACTTATGTGTATTTACTATAAGGAATTTGCTCACACCATTATGGAGGCTGAGAAGTTCCAAGATCTTCAGTAGGAGAATTGCAGACCCAAGAGAACTAAGAGTGAAGTTCTAGTCTAAGTTCAAAGGCATGAGAACCAGGAGAGTTATAAAATCCTGTCTGGATTCGAGTCTGAAGGTAAGAGGAAATGGCTATTCCAGCTCAAGACAATGAGGTAGAGAGAAGGATTTCTTTCTTAATCAGCATTTTATGTTATTCAGACCCTCAGCAGATTAAATGAGGCCCACCCACACTGGGAGAGCAACTTGCTTTACTCCTAACTACTCATTCAAATTTTTTCTCACTTTCCCACATATACACATATTTTTCCTGTCCTATTAAATATATATGTATTAATTGAAGATTCAAGGGATTAGATCTGATAGAGTGCCTGAAGAACTATGGATGGAGGTTTGTGACATTATACAGGAGGCAGTGATCAAGACCATCCCAAAGAAAAAGAAATGCAAAAAGGCAAAATGGTTGTCTGAGGAGGCCTTACAAATAGCTGAGAATAGAAGAGACACGAAAGGCAAAGGAGAAAAGGAAAGATCTGAATGCAGGGTTCCAAAGAGTAACAAGGAGNCCAGTCCATCCTAAAGGAAATCAGTCTTGAATAGTCATTGGAAGGACTGATGGTGAAGCTGAAACTCCAGTACTTTGGCCTCCTGATGAGAAGAACTGACTCATTTGAAAAGCCCCTGATGCTTGGAAAGATTGAAGGCAGGAGGAGAAGGGGGTGACAAAGGATGAGATGGTTGGACGGCATCACCGACTCAATGCACATGAGTTTGAGTAAGCTCCGGGAGCTGGTGATGCACAGGGAAGCCTGGTATGCTGCAGTCCGTGGGGTCGCAAAGAGTCGGACACGACTGAGTGACTGAATGAACTGAACTGATTAATTGAAGTAGAGTTGATTTACAGTATTGTGTTAATTTCTGCTGTAGAGCAAAATTATGCATATATATATAAATATACATATATATGTGTATAAATATATATGTATATTTATATTTATATAGTTGTTGTTTAGTTGCTTAGTCATGTCTGACTCTTTGCAACCCCATGGACTATAGCCTGCCAGGTCCCTCCATCTATGGGATTTTCGGGGCAAGAATACTGGAGTGGGTTGCTGTTTCCTTCTCCAGGGTATCTTCCTGACCCAGGGACTGAACCCGTGTCTCGTACATCTCCTGAATTGCGAGTAGATTCTTTATTGCTGAGCCACTGGGGAAGCCCTATATACTTAAAAAATCTCATCCACAAACACTCTCAGAAACACATCTACAATGATGTTTAATCAAATGTCTGGGCACCCCTTGGCCCAGACAAGTTGACACATAAAATCAGCCATTGCACCACACTCACTTCTCACCATCCTTCTTGTTCACTGAAGGTTTGAACACTTAGCTCTTTCTTATTATTTGGGAAACTGTAGAAAATATATTTTTACATTTTTGTACAGTGTTTTGAACAAATTTCACTGAAATTTGGTAGCTGTGCTAAAGATCAACACTTGGAAGATGAAGGAGGAAGAGAAAATGAAAGATTTTCCTGAGAGAGCTGCTTTCTTGGAGGGTGTATTTATTTCAAGGTGGGGTGAGAGT
The DNA here is from genome assembly GCA_006410615.1 of Neotragus moschatus. Lineage (NCBI taxonomy): Eukaryota > Metazoa > Chordata > Mammalia > Artiodactyla > Bovidae > Neotragus > Neotragus moschatus. The sequence goes on from SJYA01000200.1 coordinate 187,752, forward strand.
TGGGACTTTTGCATGTCCCTGGGTTCTAAAGTTGGAGAGATTCACTTCCTGTTCTCCTTGGAGTCATTTATTTACATTCCTAAGAAAGAATTTCAGGATATATTCCAAGGTGAGTTTATTTCCCTAGGGAGTGACAAAGATCTTCTCCTTAATCATTTTTATTCAGGCTCTTGCACCTTCTAGATCCATCTGTTCACTTCCTTCTAGGAGCCAGTTTTGGCAAGAAACTTGCTAAGTTATTTTAACCAGAAGCCCCCTTCCTTGACAAATGATCAGATTCCTCATCTTCCACTGCCCTCCAGATAATGCCTGATCATCCCAGACTTCCTTCAGCAAGAGTCCTGAGAGGCTGATTTGTTCAGAACTCCCCTGGCCCCTGATGCTTCCTTTTAGTCATTATCTCTCCACTGCCTCTACCTGCTCCTTGGCTGGGACTCCCAATTGCCCATGCTGTACTCAGAGTTTAGCCTGGTACTGAGATCTCCGTTTTTGCAATAGTTCTGAATAAAATCTGTCTTACCACTTTCCTGTTCAACTCTTTGTTTTTCTTAGAGGGGAGATGAATTTTAGCTTTATTTTTCAAGAAAGGGAAGAGGGCCACAATACAAGCCATCTTATTTAACTGCTCAGATGCTTATTTCCATTTGCAACTGCAGGATATATTCAGAGACATCTGATGTAGCATTCTTTGTATCATCCCAAGAGCAAGGATTGGAATGTGAGGAGAGTGTGGTTATGATAGGTGAGTAAAATTAATTTGTTCTTTCTCTGAAAACTCATATCTCCCACCAACTTAATATGAGCAAATATAGATACTGAACACTTCACATTGTCTTCATCTCTGCTCTAGGTTCTTGCTGACTCACATTCTCATCAAATCCTTACGCAAAGGCTTCTTATCTCTTTCTTTTCCTCACTGTTCACATGCAAGGTTTTCTGTTTCACCTCAGCCACTTACTCCTTTGGCCGTTTCTAAGATCTCTGAAAACTTAATTCTAAGCATATTCCTTTCAAATACCACATTTCTTATCTTTATTTACTTGAGTGCTATGTCCTCACAATGCTTAGTCTATACTGGGACCATACATTTATTTGTCCTCCTTTTCCACTGAGCATTACTCTTTTTAAAAAACCCAGTTTAGAGTTCTTGGTTCTTAACCATAATTACTCCCTTGTGAACAGCCTCAGCTCTTGGCCCTTCTTGGCTTTGCTTGGCAAAACTCCAGCCTTGGCTAAAGTAAAATTTCTGACTCTAACACCTGCTTCCAAGCAAAACCAAATGTGTGAGAAACAGTTGTCAGCAGTGACGACTGGTCCTGCTTTGAATTCACTATATAACCTCACTAAATCCTTCAACGTTACCCAGCTACCCTGTTACTTCCTCTGGTCTATTCCTTCTCTCACATCCAGATAGAACTATTTCATACTTTCTCCTCTCTCCTTGAAACTGCTGATATCTTTCTGCATCAGTCGGTTTTTACTGTATAACAAGTGAGTACAAAGTCCCCGTGGCACACAGCAGTAAGAATATGTGATTGTGCCCATCCGTCTCTGGATCAGCTTGGTTGCTCATTCCATGTGTCTCTTCATGCTCCAGAGGACCAGGAAACATTTTTTTTGTAGCAATGGAAGAAGCAAAGACCAGGTCCAGCTGGGCAAGGTCATTTCAATGTTCTGTTCACCTCACATTCCCTCAAGTTGCATTGGCCAAAGTAAGTCACAAGGTGATGGGAAAGTCTATTCCTCAGATAAGGGGGCTCCCCTGGTGGCTGAGATGATAAAAGATCCACCTGCCAATGTGGGAGACTCCAGTTTGATCCCTGGGTCAGGAACATCCCCTGGAGAAGGGAATGGCTACCCACTCTAGTATTCTTGCCTGGAAATTCCATGGACAGAGGAGCCTGGCAGGCTACAGCCCATGGGATCACAAAGAGTCAGACATGACTGAGGACTAACACAAACACTCCTCAGATGGAGCTGTTGGAGGGAGTAAATATTTCCTGAAGGATAATCATTCCCAGTTGATGATCTTGCTTTATCTCACAGAACAATCAAAAGAGAACTGCCTCGTATTTCCCCCAATGAGTCGCCAGCCCAGCAGTAGCCTTTGCCTGACTCATGCTTTTGGCCTTCTTTCTTGTGATAAAGGGTGTGCTGTGTCTAAACCCAGCCTCTCCAAGGTGCCCTAGATCCTCTCTATTCTGGCTATGGTGGGTGGCTTCCCTGCACCATCAATTTTTCCTTCTCTCCTGGATCATCCCCAACAGCAGACATGCTGACTGGCTCCCACACCAAAACATTGTCCTGCTTTGATTTGTTTCATCCCGCTCTTGTCACCAGCTCAACTTGCTGATCTTTATAGAAAAACTCTTCCAAAGAGTTGCCCAAATTACAGTGCCCATTGTCTCACTTTCCAATTGCAACAAGCTTTTATCTTCCATGTTAAGATCACGTGGTCAAGGTCACCAACAACCACCATCTTGTCAAATCTAATGGACACTTGCAGCCTTCACCTTGCTTGACTGGTTGGTGGGATTTGGTACATTACTTATTCCCTCCTTGAAGTCTCTCATTTGGTTTCCATGAGGCTTCCTTCTCATCCTCCTGCTTTTACTAACTCCTCTTTCCATGATATTTCTTATTTGTTGTTTACAATTCTTCTCTTTTTGTGATGTCTAAATGTTGGTTCATTTTGGACTGAGCATTTGATTTCCTTCTGTGTCGACAATTGCTCCCTAGGTAGTTCACATTTCACATAGTCTTGTGGCTTTAAAAAGCATGCATAAGCTGATTGTCCCACATTTTCATGTCCTTGACTTTCCCCCTAAACTTCACCCTTATTACCCAATTTACTACCTGGCATCTCTCTTAGATATTGAATAGACACCTAAATCTACCCATCAGTACTAGATTTCTCCCCCAAGCCCACTGCTTCCCCATTTAAGTAAGTGATGCCACCTAGAGTCAGGCCATCTGGTTTTGGTTTCCCTCTTTACATCTTTCTTCTATTGTATTGTTGGAAATATCTTTCAACTATATCTGGAATCCACCTATTGTGACCACCTATTATGACCACCTCTGTGATTGAAAGAATAATGCCCCCTCTCCAGAACACATGGATGCCACCTTACATGGCCACAGGGACTGTGTAAATGTGATTAAATTTGCAGACCTTGGATGGAAGTTTATTTTAGATTATCTGGCAACCCAATCTAGCCATGTGAGTCCTTACACTTGGAAGAGGAAGGTAAAAGGGGGTAAGAAAGACGTGATATGAGAAAGACTTAACTGTGGCTGCTGGCTTTGAAAATGGAGAAGAGAGGCCATGAGCATAAATATGTAGCAGCTTCTAGAAGCTGGGCACAGCCCTCATTTTACAGCCTGAAGGAAACAGAGACCTTGGGTCTTTAGCCACAAGGAGGTAAATTCTGACAATTTAATTGAACAGGAAATAATTTCTTCACTAGAGCCTGCAGAGAGGAATGAAATGCTGCTAATACCTTGGTATTAGCATCATTAGACTATATAGGACTTCTGACCTAAGGAACAGTGAGGTAATAGATTAGTGTAGTTTTAAGGCACTAAGTTTATGGTAACTTGTCACAGAAGGAATAGAAAACTAATATGACCTATCCTAGAAACGTATCCAGAGAAAAACATGATCTTAAGAAATATTAATACGTGCAGCCCAATGTTCACTGCAGCACTGTTTATAATAGCCAAGACATGGGAGCAACCCAGATGCCCACCAACAGAAGAATGAACAAAGAAGATGTGGTGTGTGTGCATGGTCAGTCATGCACACAGACTCTTCCGTGACCTCATGGGTTGTAACCTGCCAGGTTCCTTTGTCAATGGGATTTCCCAGGCAAGAACACTGGAGTGGGTTGCCATGTCTAACAATAGAATATTATTCAGCCATTAAAAAGGATGAAATAATGCCATCTGCAGCAGCATGGATGGATCTCGAGATGATCATACTAAGAGAAGTAAGTCAGACAGAAGGAGAAGTATCATATGACATCCCTTAAATGTGGAATCTAAAAATAAATAATACAAATGAACTTATTTACAAAACAGAAAGAGACCCACAGACTTAGAGAATGAATCTACAGTTGCCAGGGATAGTTATGGAGTTTGGGAGGGACATGTACACACTGCTATATTTGAAATGAATAACCAACAAGGACCTACTCTGTATAGCACAGGGAACTCTGATCAATGATATATGACAGCCTGGATGGGAGGGAGTTTGGGGGAGAATGGATGCATGTGTGGGTATGGCTGAGTCCCTTTGGTGTTCACTGGAAACCATCACAACATTGTTAATTGGCCATACATCAATACAAAATAAAAAGTTAAAAAAAAAAAAGAAAAGAAAACTGGGACTTTCCAGTAGTCTGGTGGTTGAGACTCTGAGTTTCCAATGCAGGGAACACAGGTTCAATTCCTTGATGGGGAACTAAGACCCACATGCTGTGCAGTGCAGCCAAATTAAAAAAAAAACACAAAAACTAATACAACCTTTGTTACTATCACCCTATCAAAGGCACCACCATCCAGTTGCTTTTACTTTGCAAAATAACCAAAGTAATATTTTAAAACAGAAACCAGGTCATGCCATTATCCTGCTCCAGAGCCATTCTTCTGGTTTAAAATCTTCTCAACACATGTAGGAAAAATCCAAATTGTTTATCACGACATACACATCTCTACATATCTGATGCCTGTGTAACTTAAGAATCTTGAATTCTTTCATGCTTCTTCTCTCTCATTTTGCTCCAAACACACTGATCCTGGAATTTTTAAAGCAGACCAGGATCATCCCTACCTCAGAGATTTTATCTGAGATTTTATCCGATTTTATCTGAGTAACTTTTCCTTTAAATCCTTGCTCTTTTTCCAGATATTCACCAGGTTTGTCCCCTCGTTTCATCTGGTTCAGTGTTAACAAGGCACCTGCTTGGGCAGGACTCTTGCTTGGCCAGATCTCTAATCATCCCTTCTTCCATTCCTGCCACCTCTGTTTCTTCACCTGTTATATTATTTTTGACAGCATTTGTTGGTATTCAAAATGAGTATTATAGACTCATTCCTTTGCTGATTTATTGCTTGTCTCTGCCACTAGAAAATAAACTTCACAAGGGGCCACAAAAGTTTGTCTTGCATGTTGTTGTTTTGTGCTTTGCTGGATAGAACACTTCTGGCACATAATAAGGACTCAGCATATTTTTGTGATGACTTAGAAGGGTGGCATGGGGGTGGGAGGAAGCTTCAAGAGAAGGGATAGGTTTATACTTATGGCTGATTTATGTTGTTGTGCAGCAGAAACTAACTCAACATTGTAAAGCAACTATACTCCAATAAAGATAAAAGAAAATGAACAAACAAGACAAAAAAACCGTAAAAAGAGTAAAGAGCAGACTGCAGCTAGAGCATCTGAGTCTTTGATTCAGTGAATTCATCTCATCTGCACCTCAAGTGCTCAGAGAGGGAATGGAGATAGAAGCTCTCAATTTCTACATGATTACTTCTTTCCCAGACAGATCGGCATGTCAGGGGGCTCACTGGGTGAAGGGTCTCTGAAGAGCTTGGAAGGGAGTGCAGCTGGACTGGGCTAGCATGTTGCTTACATCTCAAAACAGTAGATTCAGAGCCCAAGGGGAAAGGCAAACAGGCCGAGCATCTGACGTGGCTGATCAGCTGCTGTTTCAGAATTTGGGGACTCAGAGTTGCAAGAGGTTGTAGTATTTTGCTTGCTTCTTTGGTTTTCTGCTGAACGTACATAGTTTTTTAATATAATGATGACTGGAAGAAGGTTCTCCTCTCCTCCGACATACAGAATGATCTGCTACCATGCTGTTATAGCCTGAGGGAGAGGTCGCAGAGCATGACCTGCCAGCTAAGTCACACATCTAGCATCTCTCATTTCTGATGACATTACTTAAGTGCTGAGATGTCAGAACATGTGATATTAAAAAATACTTACTCATAGAACAACTTCTTCATCTACAGAGATGAGTCCTTGGGTCTACCTAACCTGCAGAGCTCCTCCAAATCACTGTGTGCTTCCTCCCACCCACAGTTTAGGACCCAGCTGACACAGCAGGACTCAAGCTTCTGTAGCTCCTTCTTTTACATCATGAATCTTCTAGTAGTTTTGATCAAATGTTTCTTTCTTTTTTTTTTTTTTTTTACTATGATTCAAAAATAGAAATTTACATTTTTAAAATTAAAAGACACTTTGTCCTGGTCAGGTTCCTTTGCTGGTACCCATTTCCTGGATGAAGTACCATTTTGGAGTGCAAGTTAACTTTAGAATGTCCACCTGTAGCAGCATAGAGCTTAGGAGTCACATGGAGCTGCACAGAAGACCTGCTCTGTGATGGCTAATGACACATCCTCTCATTCACTAAAGCTTACTCTGTGCCAAGCCCTGTGTGAATAACATCACTTTATAATCATAGTCCTTCCTCCCGAGTTCTCCTTTGATCCAGTCCAGCTTCTGTCCCCAGCACAGCAGGGAAACAGCTCACGGCAAGGTCACCAATGACCTCCATCTTGTCAGGATCCCAGAGATCCACATGGGTCCCCTCACAGGTCCTCTTTGTGGTGTTAGATCCAGTTGACCACTTCATTCTCTCGCCTGAAATTCTTTCTTCCCTGGTTTCCAAAATGATTCATTCTCTTGATTTCCTTCCTCCCTCAAATTGCCTTCATTAATGCTGGTTTTTACCAGATGACATGTTGGCAAGCTCCTGGTGGTTGGCCTTCCTTCTTCCTTCATTTGAATTTTCCCCTTAGGTGGTTTGCTACAGTCCTATGACTTTTAAGGCCGTCTAAATGCTAATAACTTCCAAGTTTATGTTCATCCCTGAATTCTTCCTGAGCTCTAGTCTCACATATGCAACTGCCCCCTTGACATCTCTATTTCAATATCTTTTAGTCTTCTAGGCCAAAAAGTCTAAAACAGAACTTTTGATCCCTCATTATAATAAGAAAAAAAAAAAAAACTAGAAGCAATCCTTGATTCTTCTCTTTCCATTGACACGTCCAAACCCATCATCAAGTCCTGCCAGCTCTACCTCCATAAGGTACTTCCCCAAACTACTTGGTTTGTCCCCACAGGTCCCATGCTGGTCCAACCACTTAAAGGTCTCTTGGAGTTGATGAAGCAAAAATGAATTAGAAACCATCACTATCTTTGGAGAAGTTGCAGATGAATAAATGAATGATCATAACAGTGTTTAGTAAGGAAGGGCTGTTTGACATGGGCAAACACAGGGAATCTTCTTGGGCATATATTAAATCAGATATGTCTTGGACTCTATTGCATGAGTCTAATAGGAGAATGTTAGAGAATCATAGATAAGAACCAGAACAAAGGGTACTTGCAGTCTCCGTCCCAAAGGCGTCAACTTCCCATAGATTCTTCAGCTACAAAATGGTACAGAAGGTGTAACATGCACTTTACCAAGTGAACATCACTAGAGTAGAGACCACTCAATCTAAGTTTTTCCTGAGCACTTACTCTATGCCCAATGCTGGGCTAAGGCAAGGTCAGAAAAATGCTCCTCTGATCTCCTCCACGTCTGCCTTGTACGCATGTTCACCTCCTAGTGCAGCACTGACAAAAATATGGCATATGGCACCCATTGTGTCTGTTGCATCACTAATGGATGGTGGCCTTTTTCATTTGTGCCTATGGTACTTGTGGCTCCGGGCAGACACTACCAGCCAACAGGAGTTGGTGTTGGAAACTAAACCCATTTGCTATTTGTTTGCTTCAGGTCTCTGTATGTAGGAAATTTAGGGGGTGTATTAATGATTGCTGCTTGGAAGGGAGAGAAATTGGGGGACAGGCAGTAATGTCACAGAGCCTGTCTTCTTGGGCTTAGATCCTGGTGAATCAAGACTTCTACCTCTTTTGTTTTCCTTCCTAAGTTTATAATTTCTTTGTTTTCATATTATGTTCTGAGAGCAAAAAATTCAGAGTGCTTACCCCCGAAAAGAAAAATTATTGGAAGGCAGGCTTTGATCTGCTTGATGAGCTCACGCGTTTGTTGGCATCTTGTTCATCTCTCTATTCCAAGCCCCCTCCCGCCACGGCACCTGAGACATGAGAAGTGTTCAGAGAATGCGAGCTGGATGAACGGCTGAGTTGATAGGAGGCCAGAGTCTGGAGCCTCCCCATTTGGTGAAATAACCGATGACCAGTCAAGGAGGAAGACACAATGACTGAGACACAGTCTGAGACACAGTGACTCCTCCGTGGGAACCAATGTATTCATTCAATAAATATTTATCCTTTACTTTTCTACGTATTAATTTTCATCTGATTATGGTTACTTTACACTGTTGTGTCAGTTTCTGCTGTTCAGCAAAGTGAACCAGCTACGTGTATATGTGTATCCCCTCTTTTTTGGATTTCTGTTCCACTTAGATCGCTACAGAGCACTGGGTAGAGTTCCCTGGCTTGAAACTCAGCATTTAAAAAACCAAGATCAGGGCATCGAGTCTTACCACTTATGGCAAATAGAAGGGGAAAAAGTGGAAACAGTGACAGATTTTATTTTCTTGGGCACCAAAATCACTGCGGATGGTGACTGAAACCATGAGATTAAAAGACACTTGCTTCCTGGAAGGAAAGCTATGACAAACCTAGACGGCATATTAAAAGGCAGAGACATCACAAGTGTACATATGTCAATCCCAGTATCCCAATATATCCTACCCTCCTTCTCCCCTTGGTAGCCATACAGTTTTCCCTCTACGTTTGTGTCCCTATTTCTGCTTTGCAAATAAGTTCATCTGTATCATTTTTATAGATTCCACATATAAGCAGTATTGTATGAACAAAGGCTAACCCTTTAGACTAGCAGCCCCTTGGAACTTCCAGTCCAGTTGGGGAGACAGACAAACCAATGCATAACTATAAACTGATTAATCAGGAAGGATGCAGCTTCGATGGTGCCAGAATTGGCTGGTGTGGAGGTGGGTGGGGCTCTGCACTCAGTCACTCACCCTGCCATCCTCCGAGCCCTGTCACAGGTCCCCAGTGGGAAGAGCCCAGGGGCACAGTGAACAGGCGCTCAGGCCGCAGTAGAGGCCCTGGATTCTTAATGCAAACGCCATGAGTGAGAGATCTGCTGTCTGACACGTTCCATTGGCACAGCCAGCGGTGAGAGTGGAGCTTGCTTTTTAACACCATGAAAGTCTCATCTGCCCAGACTTCAGTTCCAAAGAGGCAATAAACTAAATATTTAAGAGGGCCCCAAATTAAAAGTGACAGACAGACCCAAAGAAGTCTCCTACTTTGTAATGATAAAAATTACCATAACTTCTACTTCATAAAAATGTACACTTACAGGCTTTAATTGGTTTTCATTTTATGGTGGCTTAGCTAAATCTGAGCCCTCAGAGTTGGGGTTTTTAAAAATTCTGTGAAAACGAGTGACTTCATTCTCTTCTTTTTAAAGCTTTAATTTCTTTTCTCCTTTTTATGAAATGATGGTGCAGCCTCCAAATCCTCCTAAGACTTTGGAATGCTTATTCAGTTCAAAACGTTTCCTTTCTTGAGTGTTCGTCTCTCTGCAGAATATAAAATTTGAGCCCTAAAATAAAACCCGGAAAATCAAGAAGTTAAAAAAAAAACTGCTAGAAAATCAAACAGTTAAAAAAACAGTTAGAACCTGTATTGTCTTTACTAACAAATTCCATGAAGTATTTGGAGGATGCCACAAAAGAGACCACATAAAGCCCTCTCTACCAATATGCACCGGAAGGACTGACGCTAAAGCTGAAGCTCCAATACTTTGGCCACCTGATGCCAAGAGCCAACACATTGGAAAAGACCCTGATGCTGGGAAAAAGATTGAGGACAGGAGGAGAAGGGGCGACAGAGGAGGAGATGGTTGGATGGCATCACCGACTCAGTGGACACGAGTTTGAGCGAACTCCAGGNACTTTGGCCACCTGATGCCAAGAGCCAACACATTGGAAAAGACCCTGATGCTGGGAAAAAGATTGAGGACAGGAGGAGAAGGGGCGACAGAGGAGGAGATGGTTGGATGGCATCACCGACTCAGTGGACACGAGTTTGAGCAAACTCCAGGAGATGGTGAAGGACAGGGAAGCCTGGTGTGTTGCAGTCCATGGGGTTACAAAGAGTCAGACACAACTTAGTGGCTAAACAACAGCAACTGTCAATAAGGCTATTATAGAGACCAAAATGTTTAAAGATTCTGTTGTTAGTAACCCTCCCTTCTCGTGACCATAATATTGATTTCAAAGAAGGAAATCAACATTGTTAGTTTTCCAGCTGCAGTGGTATAGTCTTCTCTTTTTTTTCCTCCCTGATCTGAGGTCTGAGGCTCCTGTGTCATTGGCTTTGAACGTTTCCCAAAATTTCCTCTCAGTGTTCTCTTTGCAGAAGAGAGAGAGATGTGTCCCTGAGCTTCTGGGGGATAACCCAGAAGGACTTTCCAAAAGCACATTTTGGGGTAATCGCCCGCATGGCATGCAAGATCTTAGTTCCCTGACCAGGGATCAAATTTGTGCCCCTGCAGAGCAAGCATGGAGTCTTAACCACTGGATCACCAGGGAAGTCCCTGTAATGTATTATAGTTTCCCCTCTACCCCTTTGATTTACATTCTTACCTTATTCCCACTTGTTTTACTATAAAAATGTGTATTTCCCCAAACTTGCAAGTCACATTGATGTTTTGGCTATTTTATCAAGCACACGTGCCCTACAGCTGTGTGGGTGGCGGGTGGGGGTACTGAGCCCAGATGAGATGCGTAGTATCTGGGGATGAGTTTTAGCACCAGATGTACTGAGTGCTCCATTCAACAGGGTGAGACCCAGACCCTGGCCTCCTCTTGTCACCCCAAGAAACTAGCAACAGTTTTCCCTGGTAGTTTTTTCAGTCTCCTCCTGCATCTCCAAATACCTTTTCCTTCCTGAGATCTCCACTGTTACCCCAGTTAGAGGCAGAATCTCCCCTTCCTTCACATCCACGTGACAAAAGCAAAACAGAACAAAATGAAAGGAGGAAACAGAATTAGTCGGCAAATGATGGAACTAGGAAACCCTTGTTTTGCAATTATCACTGTAATGAAATCAGATGAAAGTCATGGGATGAAAAATTACAGGGCTATAGGATAGACACAAAGACTTAGAATAACACTCCTTGGTTATTTATTAATCACAAAGGGAAACTTCCCTTCACAGCCCTGGCTTCTACCAGCATCAGGGTTGTGGGAGGAGCTGACATCACGGGCTTTTGCTCTGATGCAAGAAGAAGGGCAGAGCATCAAATATTTAGCATTTCAGTTGGATTTATTTTAACCTGAATCTAACATTGAGGACACAGTCAGACTCAATCAGACTGTAGGACAGTCAGCAAAACAATTGGCCTGAACTCAAAGAAGATGCTGCGAGCAAAAATGCAAAATGAAAACATAGACAAAGGCTCTGTCCTAGGTGAAGGGTAGATAGAGAGGCACAAAGATTAAATACACTGCATAACCCTTGACAGGGTCTTGAACCCCTCAGACATTTTAAAATGGATTACATATGTGATGCCATTATCAATATTAAATTGCTTGGATGTGACAATGAGAGTCAAGTTATGGGGGAAAAATACCCTTTTCTTTAGAAGAAATATTTGGGGATAAAAGATTTGGGAATGAAATATGACGATGACTTAAACTTTCTTTTTTTAAAAAAAGAAGTATCAACTCTTTTTTTTTTTAGCTTAAAATTTTTTTTTAATTGGAGGATAATTGCTTTACAATACTGTGCTGGTTTCTGCCGTACATCAACATGAATCAGCCACAGGTACACATAGGTCCCCTCCTTTTTGAACCTCCCTCTCACCTCCTACCTCAATTTACTTTCAAGTGATAGATAAATAAGTAGAGGGAGAGAGAGAGAAGGAGAGGGAGAGAGGGAATGCCAATGTTGGAAAGATTTAATTGGTGAAACGGGGTCAAAGGTGTTTGTTGTAATCTTTGACTTTTTCTGTAAGTTTGAAGTTTTTCTTGCTTCTGCAGGAAAAAAAAGTCCACATAGCAGTGTTGATCTACAAGTGTCATTTGGCAATTCTTATACTCTAGTCATTTGTGGGTGTTCTACTGTCTCTAATGAAAAGTTGACTTTCCTAGAATGAAGACCCAACTTGTACATTCTATAGGCAACTACTGAGGCTGATTAATGGCTGTCCATACCACGTGTGTTCAGTACATATCGTATCACTTACATGAGTGTAGTGCACTAATTCCTTGTACACTGAATGAACGAATGAACCTCTCGGCCACCCACCCTAGAGCAGTGCAACAGTCTCTGTTGGAGGGTTATGAAGATCTCGTGAGTGCTTCTAGGACGCAAACCCCACATTTAGGTTGCTAATTCTTGGCCTTGAAAGCCTCACCTTTATCTATACAAAATGGTAGGATGTGTGTGTGTGTGTGTGTGTGTGTGTGTGTGTGTGTGTCTTGTGTGAGGGAGCTGCCCAAATAATTTGAGAGCTTTGCAATAAAAATGCTTTTATGATAAGGGAGGATGGTATGCAAAGTTACAGATGATAGAGTTTTTATGAAGTGATGTTTTAAGGATATAGGGCATGAACAATAGAAAGGAAGTACACATTGAAGTCATACTTTTCAGATGATATATATATATATATATGTATATACACATACATATATATATGTGTATATATCTCCAAGGTCTGGGAGCACTGTGTTTTTTCTCACATTCGTTTGATTTGGGAAGCCCTGGTTTATCTTCCAGAGGGTCTCGGAGTTGGGGAAGAGAGGCTGTAAACCTTCCCATGGCCTTGACCATGTTTTACTGAAACCATGCTAGATGGAGATGCAGGCATGATTTCTTCACTGAAAGGTCAGGTGGATTTCAGGAGATTCCCCCTTCCCCTTAAGAAGATGGTCTTTCTTCAGTGTGGTCCCTTCATGAGGCTTGGATTCTGAGAGACTCCAGATTGATCTGGATGCTGGTGGAGAAGATTGCTGTTACTGAGGCCATGAGGGGAGGGTCAGCACTGTCCAGGGGGTGCACAGGAAAGCAGACTCCCCACCTCTGGTTCAATCTGATCACCAGCCAGATGGGCAGTTGACTGCCCTCCTAGCTCACCTGTAAAGCCAGCACCCCACCAAGGCCAGTGTTGTTTCTTCTTGGCGACAGTGTAGTTGGTCTCACCCAGTGACGTCACATCACATCGCTCCTATTACAGGACCTTGTCATGGCTTCTTGCAAAACAGTGAGCTCTGGCATCACCGTGCCCAGACGTGTCTGGCTTCTTCCCAGGACTGGCTTCCATTACAGGTGCCTCCTTGCTGGCTGTGAACAGGTCTCTCTTTGCTCACAAGGAGGAGGACACAGCTCCAGTAAGATAGTTTTACCTCCACATCTTCCCCCGTGATTGTGCAGTGGCAGCTGCAGGGGATATAAACAAGCAACACCACAGCCCCACACTATGTACCACTCTTTGTTTCTGTTTTTCCGTTTTGATTCCATTTTGAACTGTTGGTTCTACTTTGGGACATGGAGAGAGTGCTCCCTTCTCTGCCCCCTTTGTAAACATGAGCGGGAGGGGCAGATGGATGTAATTCCACAAGTCACCCTGTTGTCTCTCTCATTCTGGGTCCCACCGTGTCCCAGTGACGGGCCTAGCTGAATGTTTAAATTTTCCTTTATATTAATCTATTTGAACAGGAACTCCACTTGCATGACTTGAATACCAAAGCAATACAAAAGTGTATACTGACACGTCCCCACTCAACCCACCTCCTACCCACCCTGTGCCCTCCACTTGCCCTTGATGGTCATTTTCCACTCTCTGCTCTCTGCTCAGCCTGGAAGCTGCCCATGTGGCACGGTCACCAGGCTTCTCTGCTCCGTTTAGCCAGTGGGAGATGTTGACACAGTCTCCTGAAGTGTTGGCCTTGGTGAACTTCCTCTGCTGCTTTGTTAATTGTGCCTACAGTTGGGTACACCATCTCAATAGTAAGCCTTTTTCTGTTAAACCCATCTGAGTGAACCAAGAGCTTGTGGTCAGACCCAAACTGACTGAAGGAGGAGAGAGCAGGCTCCAAGGGGTCACTTGGCTCTCTCAAAGTCACACAGCTTACTTGTGGAACAGAGTTCTGATACGAACTGGATGTTTGTGTCCACCCTTATCCCTAACTCACATGTTGAAGCCCTAACCTGTGATGTGATGGTATTTGGAGGTGGGGCTTTGGGGAGATGATTATGGTTAGAGGGCTTCCTTCGTGGCTTAGACAGTAAAGAGTCTGCCTGCAATGCAGGAGACTCAGGTTCGATTCCTGGGCTGGGAAGATTCCCTGGAGAAGGCAATGGCAACCCACTCCAGTATTCTTTCCTGGAGAATCCCATGGTCAGAGGGACCTGATTGGATACCATCCATTGTGTTGCAAAGAGTCAGACATGACTGAGCCACTAACACTTTTAAGGTCATGAGAGTGAGGCTCTGTGATGGGATTCAGTTCAGTTCAGTTCAGTCACTCAGTCATGTCTGACTCTTTGTGACCCCATGAACCGCAGCACGCCAGACCTCCCTGTCTATTGCCAAATCCCAGAGTTCACCCAAACCTATGTCCATTGAGTCAGTGATGCCATCCAGCCATCTCATCCTTTGTCGTCCCCTTCTCTTCCTGCCCTCAGTCTTTCCCAGCATCAGGGTCTTTTCCAATAAGTCAGCTCTTCGCATCAGGTGGCCAAATTATTGGAGTTTCAGCTTCAACATCAGTCCAGCAATGAACACCCAGGACTGATCTCCTTTAGGGTGGACTAATTGGATCTCCTTGCAGTCCAAGGGACTCTCAAGAGTCTGCTCCAATACTACAGTTCAAAAGCATCAATTCTTCGGCGCTCAGTTTTAAGAAGAAGGAGAGACAAGAGAGTTTTCTCTCCACAGGTATGCTCTGAGTAAAGGCCGTGTGAGGACTAAGAAGGTGCCCCTGCAAGCCAGGAAGCAGTTCTCACCAGGCACAAATATACCTGCACCTGATCTGAGACTTCCAGCCTCCAGACTGTGATGAATCGGTGTCTGCTGTTTAAGCCCTCCATTCTGTGGTATTTTGTTAAGGTGGCCACAGTGACTAAAACGATCTTGAAAACCAGGAAGGTCTGTGTGTTTGCCTGATTTAGGAAATTCTGACTTCCTGAGGAGTGCACTGGGGTCAACGGGAGCTTGGGGATCAACATGAGATGTTCTGGAATCAGGAAGAAGCCCGTGGCCTGGTGGTGGCTCTGTGAATATGTGAGGACCTCAGCCAGAGGACGCAGGGCAGAGTCTTGGAGGAGGTGGCGATGGGGGAGGTGGACGGGACACTCAGGCAGCTGGCAAGGTGAGGGTGGTGCTCCACAATGAAGGACCCACTCATGAGTGCACACATTTCTCTTCCTTCCAAGGGAAGGAAGCGTCTTTGACCCCAGTGGGTGGCTGTCCTCTGGCTTCACCTTTGCAAAGCTTCCTCCTCAGCTCTTTGGTCTGTAAAGCTTGAGCCCTGGGGAGTCTTCAGTTCTGTGACCTCAAAATGTGCTGTGGGTCCAGTGGAGGAGCTAAAAAAATGACCTACATTGAGGTCCAGCAAGTGAAAAAAGATGTTTTTGCTATATTCGACCCAGGTTCTAATTTATTCATGGTGTGTATGGCCTCTCAGCATGTTACCATTTGACAGGGCTCCATCAGCTTCATAGGAGAGTCTTTGACCTATCTGTCCCCCCGCTCCCTCCAACTTTCCATTCTCAATGGCTGATTTACTCTTGTCAGATAAATGTTACCAGTTCGATTTTTCTTCCCAAGAAAGAAAGGAAGAAAAGAAAGGGCTGGATCTGAAAAAATGGGGAGAATATCTCAGAAGGAGATTTTGGAGAGAAAAAAAATTAACTCACAAATGTAAATAACTGGAAGGCAGTAGAGAAGCAACATTCTCTACTCGGTAGCCCTGCCACATGAGGTCTGTAAGGTGATGAAAGAAGAGCTGGCCTTGTGTTCCTACCTGGGAAGGTTTTTCTTTGAGCTATAATAAGTTGGATGGCATCACTGATTCAATGGACATGTACTTGGGCAAACTCCATAGTCAGGGACAAGGAAGCCTGGTGTGCTACAGTCCATGGNGGTAGCCCTGCCACATGAGGTCTGTAAGGTGATGAAAGAAGAGCTGGCCTTGTGTTCCTACCTGGGAAGGTTTTTCTTTGAGCTATAATAAGTTGGATGGCATCACTGATTCAATGGACATGTACTTGGGCAAACTCCATAGTCAGGGACAAGGAAGCCTGGTGTGCTACAGTCCATGGAGTCATGAAGAGTTGGACACAAGTATAACTTCTTTATTTTTATTTATTGACTGTGCTGGGTCTTCGTTGCTGTGAGGGCTTTTCTCTAGTTGCAGTGAGCCTGCTTCTTACTGAAGTGGCTCCTCTTGTTTGGAGCACAGGCTCTAGGGCATGCAGGCTTCAGTAGTTGCAGCATGGGACTCAGTAGTTGCAGCATGGGACTCAGTAGTTGNTTCTTCACTTTCTGCCATAAGGGTGGTATCATCTGCATATCTGAGGTTACTGATATTTCTCCTGGCAATCTTGATTCCAGCTTGTGCTTCATTCAGCCCAGCGTTTCTCATGATGTACTCTGCATAGAAGTTAAATAAGCAGGGTGACAATATACAGGTTTGATTTAATCCTTTCCTGAACCAGTCTGTTGTTCCATGTCCAGTTCTAACTGTTGCTTCCTGACCTATCGTTTCCTTATTAAGTAGTATTCACTGTTTCCTTGACGCTCCCTCATGGTCTAGTGGTTCAGATTTGGCTCTCCCACTGCTGTGGCCAGGGTTTGATTCCTGNATTTAATCCTTTCCTGAACCAGTCTGTTGTTCCATGTCCAGTTCTAACTGTTGCTTCCTGACCTATCGTTTCCTTATTAAGTAGTATTCACTGTTTCCTTGACGCTCCCTCATGGTCTAGTGGTTCAGATTTGGCTCTCCCACTGCTGTGGCCAGGGTTTGATTCCTGGTCAAGGAAAACTTTCTTCCTGGGCTTTCCAGGTGGCACTAGTGGTAAAGAACTCACTGCCAGTGCAGAAGACCTAAGAGACATGGGTTCAGTCCATGGGTTGGGAAGATCCTCTGGAGAAGGAAGTGGTCAACCCACTCCAGTATTCTTGCCTGGAGAATCCCATGGACAGAGGAGCCTGGTGGGCTACAGTCTGTAGGATTGCAAAGAGTTGGATATGACTGAAGAGACTTAGCATGCACTGTGTAATTATGAGTTGTTAGGAAATTATCACTTTATTTTCTTGAGCATGGCAAGATGGCTAATTGTATGTAGGCTTTTCTTTTTCACATCTCCCCACACATGTTTGAGGAGCAAAAGAATCCCTGAGGCCATAAACTGGTCAAATTGTGAGCCGAGAACATCTGAAATGGTGGTCTCCTCATTTGGGAGGGGTGAGGCATCAAGTAGACAGGTGTTGATGCAAACCTGCCTACATCCAGGATGGAGGAGCATGCTGAGCCCTTTTTGAGAATCCTCTTATTTCATGTGTCTCAAAGAGCTGTAGATGGAAATGCAACCAGCAAAACTTCAAACCATTATGCTATTGGAACCCCTTCCTGAAACAGTTCAAGGTGGTTTTGAAATGATTCTTTTCTCTTCCTAGTGAAACTATTGCTGTCCTGCCCTTTCTTTTCTTTGACTTTTCCATTAGCTGTTGGTATTCTAATAATAACCATCCACAAGTGTTTAAAGTAACGTTCAAAGCTTATCAACTTCTGGGAAACCATCTCTGCAGTCCTGTGGATCCATGACAGACCAATGGAATGGTGTCCACGGTGACTGTGGGTATCCATCGTCAAGGAGAGGAGTCTTCAAAGATTTTGACAGTGTATCCTCTCAGAAAAAAAGTTGGAGCATGCATTTGCAATAATTTTTTATTTACTTATTTTATAATAATTTACCCAGTATTCTTGCCTGAGAAATTTCGTGGACAGAGGAGCCTGGTGGGCTACAGTCCTTGGGGTCACAAGAGTCAGACATGACTGAGTGAATTTCACTCCACTTACTCCATATTTACATGCTCATATAGTAAGTGCAGCTATAAAACATACAAAAATATACCTTAAAATGAACAAGAATATGATGAGATAGACTAGATATTTTGTTAATTGTGATGGGTGGCTTTATTACCCCTAATCAAGATTTCCAAGCACCATATATACTTGGGAGAGGTAATTGCTGGTGGAAGGTATAAAAATCTTTAACTCAAATAGTGTTGTTAGCTGTACTTTTGAGCTGAATTTGTTGATTGTGTTTTTAAGCTCATGTTGACGCTTGTGAAGACATTCTGGTAGGAGAATGGTTAGGTAGCAATTTCACTGTTTCCTTTTGCTGGCAGTATCAACATTGTCTTCAATCTGTGAAGATTTTATGTAGGAATTTTTTTATTCCCGTAGAGAATACATACCATAAAATTTACCATCTTACTCATTTTCAAGTGTATAATTCTGCGGTGTTGTCTATGTACATTATTGTGAAGCAGATCTCCAATGTTGTCATCTTGTAAAATTGAAATTCTACCCTTTAAACATCTCCCCCTTCCCTTCCCTCTCTCCCATGTTAACCAGCTTTCTGCTTTCTGTCTCAATGAATTTGACTACTTTAAGCAGCACACAGAAGTGTAATTATACAATGTTTGTCTTTTTGTGACAGGCTTGTTTTACTTATCATCATGTCCTCAAGTTCCTCTATGTTGTATTGTGACTCTGCAGGAATTTGTAAAGATACTTACCCACTATGGGGAGATTAGGTTGGTTAAAGGTAAACTGTATACATATAAATCCTCTTACCAGAGCACAAGAACCGCAGTGCAGCACAAAGTGCTATTCAGAGGGCAATTCAAGAGTAAGGATGTTGTAGAAAGCAAACTCATGGTTGTCAAAGGGGAAAGTGGGGTGAGAGTGGTAAATTAGGAGCTTAGGATTAACAGATACACACTACCATATATAAAAGAGATAAACAGCAAGGTCCTATTGTAGAGCACAGGGAACTACATTCAATATCTCATAATAAAGGAAAGATTCTGAAACAATAACACACACACACACACACACACACACACACACACACACACCACACATATAGTAGTGGTAAAGAACCTGCTCCACTTCAGTTCTGCTGCCAGTCCAGTACTCTTGCTCAGAGAATCTCATGAACAGAGGAGCCTGACAGGCTACTTACAGTCCACAGGGTTGCAAAGAGTCAAACACGACCGAAGCAACTTATGTCTGAATCACTTTGAAGTATGCATGAAACTAACATAATATTGTAAATCAACTAGGCTTCAATTTGGGCTTCCCTTGTGGCTCAGCTGGTAAAGAATATCCCTGCAATGGGGGAGACCTGGGTTTGATCCCTGGGTTGGGAAGATCCCCTGGAGAAGGGAAAGGCTACCCACTTCAGTATTCTGGCCTGGAGAATTCCACGGACTATCCATGGAGTCACAAACAGTGAGACACAACGGAGCAACTTTCACTTTCACACTTCAATTTATGTACCCTGATGTTCATTGCAACACAATTTACAGTAGCCAGGATATGGAAGCAACCTAGATGTCCACTGACAGATGAATGGATAAAGAAGATGTGGTGTATAATATATAATATATATAATATTATATATCTATATATTATATATAATGAAATATCATTCAGCCAATAAAAGGAACAAATTTGAGTCAGTTGAAGTGAGATGGATGAATGGGTAAAACCAATGCAACATTATACTTCAATTAAAAAAATAGGGTGGGGGAGAGTGAGGTAGTTTTGAACAATCCTCACTTGTGGGATTCCCACTCTTTCCCACATAAAAATGATGACGTTGATATCAATCCAGATATTAGTTATTGATAAAATCTGATTTCCTTCTTGCTGATCTTAGATCCTAAAGTGATATAACTAGGCATTCTAGAATTCTCTTCACCAGGCATGGTTGCAAGTGTTGAGCCCCTTACAGCCCCAGAAGGGCCACCCACACCACAGTTCCCGTCAATGGTATTCCCTGGATTTGCACAGTGCACAGCCTGTGTGGCTGAACAGGATGGCTCTGCCCTTCCTGGGGTGCGACACAGCTTGCTTAAAGACTCTTGACCTGGAGAAAGATGATCATTTCTATGGCCTTGCTTAGAATTCAGAGAATTAAAGGAGGCCCTATATTCACTTCATTCCAAATAGTCATTTAAAATAGGGAACTGAGTGCCCCTAGGCTAATTTTATTCAAAATCACAGAGCTTCTTAAAGAAAAGTCAGGCTAGGTTTCACTTACACCTTTCCTATCTTATTAAATTGCTCATTTTCTGACATACCGTAGATATAGCCCAGTTTCTTTGATACCTGTCCCAGTTCCATTTAGGGCTTGGACATGAAATACATTAAAAATAATATTATCCTTTTCTTACTTTTCCAGTCTTGAATTAAAAAAGAGCAACCACAGAAATCTTGACAAAGTCATTCTTTCCTTCACTGGGGCTTCTACTTTGCTTGTAGAGATTCAACTTTCCACTCCAACCCCCTCAATCCTCCCACCCCAGTCACACATGGAGTTGGTAAAAGTCAGTATCGCTACTCTTGTGCAATATCGTGGAGGCCCCTGCCCACAAAGTTTTCTTCTGCGTCGCCTGGCAGAGTTTCCCTGACTTAGAGCTTATATCAGTGGCCTTCCTTCCTTGCCTTACCTCCCTGGCTCTGTTTGAATGTGTCAGACCATTCTGATCTCTCAATAAAAACTCTTAGAAAATGTTTGCTCAGGGAACAGAGTCCCTTTCTATGGTCAAAACTACTACACATACAGGCAATCCTTGGAGGTATTTTGGGTTCAGTTCCAGACCATCATGATAACGCAAAAATCTCAATAAAGCAACTCACAGAAACATTTTTGTTTCCCAGTGCATATAGAAGTGATGTTTACACTGTACTGTGGTCTGTTAAGTGTGCAATAGCATTATGCCGAGGAAAAATTGCACACCTTAATTAAAAAGGCATTGGTAAAAAGATGGTAACCATCACCGGCGCCTTCTGAGAGCTGTAACCATTTTGGCATATTCATATCAAAGATAACTGATCACCATGACAATATAATAACAATAATAAAAAATTTGAAACATTGTGAGGATTACCAAAACGTGACACAGAGACACAAAGTGAGCAAATGCTGTTGGAAAAAATAATGCCAATAGACTCGTTTTACGCAAGATTGCCACCAACAATCCGTGTGTAAAAAGTATGGTATTAGCAAAGTATAATAAAACGAGGTATGCCTGTAATCAGTAATCACTTATCTTGTCAAATTTCTGTCTGTATTCTAGATTATAAACCTTTAAAAGACAGATATTGTGTCTTCTACACTCTTTCTTCTCCCCAGCACATACCATTCAACCACATTGGTGAAGAATCCATATACGTTGTACATTATGCTGGGTGAATTGACCCCACCCCTCAAAGAGTTTATAGGCTAGAGGGGGAGATAGGATCACATAAAATTAACTGGATGAGAGTGGCCATACAGAGTAGAGGTCTGCTGCTGCTGCTGCTACGTCACTTTAGTCATGTCTGACTCTGTGCAACCCCAGAGACGGCAGCCCACCAGGCTCCCCCATCCCTGGGATTCTCCAGGCAAATCTACTCACTGTATAAACCAAGTGCCAGGGAAGCATTGGTTAAGGCTATCATGCTGGCCTGGGAAAGGGAAGAAGGACATGATCAGGAAAACTTCCCCAAAGAGTCAGTGCTGACAAAAGCAGGGGCTCAATACATATTGGTTGAATAACTACCTAACTAATGGTTCATCTTAAAAGTCATGTATGTTAGAACCACATGTTTAGCAGTCATGAAGTCCAATGAATAGATACACATCTATTAGGATATTGTTCAGTTATCCCTAGGTATCCAAGGAGGATTATTTCCAGGACCACCCTTACCACGAATGGTTACCAATCCAAAGATGCTCATTGTATGAAGTTCCTTATATAAAATGGCATAATATTTGTATATAAGCTAGACATATCCTCACATGTACTTTAAATCATCTCTAGATTACTTATGACACCTAATACAATGTATATGCCATGTCAATAGTTATAAATACAATATAAATGCGAAGTAAATAGTTGCTGGCATGTAGCAAATTCAAGTTTTGCTTTGGGGAGCTTTCTGGAATTTAAAAAAAAATATTTAAAACCTACGGTTGGATGAATCCTAGATTTGGAACTGTTGGATATGGAGGGCTGATAGTAGTTGATATTTAACTCCTGCTTAGTGATATTAATTGCTTTAAACATGTCGGAATTTTCCCCATCCTTATCAATAACGAGTTAGGTTCTATTGACTTATCACATCTTTCTTTAAAAGTGTGAAGAAAAAATAAATCTATTCAGTAATTCAGAAGCAGATTACATGAGAACAGTCGATAAGATTTTTGCAATTGTGCCTGTTGTGTTTTGGTTTTTTTTCCGTTCTGTGTTCTAATTGTTAGAAATGCCCATGTGAATTTAGATATTCCTGTAATATACTGTAATCTACCTTCCATGAGGGTATTAGAGTTTGTGCATGGCAGAATATCATTACACACTTTGTATCTGAGCTTCTGGTGACTTTTTTTTTTTTTTTGCCATGTGATATGGCTTGTGTGGTCTTAGTTCCCTGACCAGGAATAGAACATGTGCCCCCTGTGGAGGAAGCATGGAGTTTTAACCATTGGACCACCAGGGAAATCCCACCTAGTAACTTTAACCATTATTATTTTCTTGCCTTTGGAGTTTGTTCAGGGCATGGCTTATGCCTGTATTTATAGCTCAGTTCTCACATATGCATAAATCTTGTCAAAATATCAAGATAATACAGTGGCACATCACAAATATTATTTCTGGCAATGTTCTATACTTCAGAAAGCTATTTTACTTCTTCTTTGAGATATCCTCTTAAAATAGAGCAATTTGTCAATTTGTATTTCCACCAAATCCTTCCTGCAAGTTCACTGTTATTTTTTCCATCTAGATTTAATCTTTCCCAGCTTCAAAGTGGATTTGGTTCATTTTAGGGGCACTATTTTGTGAATTTCCATGTCATCCTTTTTCTGCTGCGTTCTTGCTGAGAACCAGATTTGGCTGATCTACATTTGAGAGCTCCCTCACAGTTGAATTTTGGATGAAGATTTGGGATTCTCACCTGAAAAAAAAAATAATGCAATGTAAAGTAGCTGTAGGATTATGAGCAGCCCCCTGAGGGGACCCCACTCTGCTCCTGGGTCCCTTCAGTGTTATGACAAGGAGACAGAACGTGAGCAGAGGAGTGGAGAAGAGCATTTAATGACAACCCACTCCAGTACTCTTGCCTGGAAAATCCCATGTACGGAGGAGCCTGGTAGGCTGCAGTCCATGGGGTCGCTAAGAGTTGAACATGACTGAGTGACTTCACTTCCACTTTTTTCTTTCATGCATTGGAGAAGGAAATGGCAACCCACTCCAGTACTCTTGCCTGGAAAATCCCATGGATGGAGGAGCCTGGTGGGCAGCAGTCCATGGGGTCGCTAAGAGTTGGACACGACTGAGTGACTTCGCTTTCACTTTTCACTTTCATGCATTGGAGAAGGAAATGGCAACCCACTCCAGTGTTCTTGCCTGGAGAATCCCAGGGACGGGGATTCTGGTGGGCTGCCGTCTATGGGGTCGCACAGAGTTGGACATGACTGAAGTGACTTAGCAGCAGCAGCAGGACTCCAGTATTCTTGCCTGGAAAATTCCATGGACAGAAGAGCCTGGCTGGCTACAGTCCATGAGGTCACAAAAAGCAGGAGATGACTGAGTGACTAACACTTCCACTTTTAAAAACCAGCCACAGCCCTGTCGTCGTTTGCTCCCATCCACCTCTGCCGTGAACCTCTTTCGGCAGATGACACCACCCTAATGGCAGAAAGTGAAGAGGCACTGAAGAGCCCCTTGATGACAGTGAAAGAGGAGAGTGAAAAAGTTGGTTTAAACCTCAACATTCAGAAAGCAAAGATCGTGGCATCCAGTCCCATCACTTCATGGGAAATAGACGGGGAAACAGTGGAAACAGTGTTACACTTTATTTTTCTGGGCTCCAAAATCACTACAGATGGTGACTGCAGCCATGAAATCAAAAGAGGCTTCCTCCTTGGAAGAAAGCTTATGACCAACCTAGACAGCATATTGAAAAGCAGAGATAGTACTTTGCCGACTAAGGTCCATCTAGTCAAGGCTATGGTTTTTCCAGTAGTCATGTATAGGTGTGAGAGTTGGACTGTGAAGAAGGCTGAGCGCCAAAGAATTGATGCTTTTGAACTGTGGTATTGGAGAAGACTCTTGAGAGTCCCTTGGATTGCAAGGAGATCCAACCAGTCCATTCTGAAAGAGATCAGCCCTGGGATTTCTTTGGAAGGAATGATGCTAAAGCTGAAGCTCCAGTACTTTGGCCACCTCATG
>SJYA01000201.1:0-44021 GCA_006410615.1 Neotragus moschatus
CATCCACTGGACCACCAGGGGAGTCCCAAGGAGCACTTTTCTACCAGGGCCATAATCTGTTATTCAGGAGAGATGGCTCTTCCAGGTGAAGCCATACACCAGTCTTCCAATGGCCAGCTTTGCTGCCTAAAGCACAAAGGGCACTGAACCTCCAGCAGCTCACTGTCCTCACTTGGAGCTATCCTCAAAGAGCTTGACTTCTAACTCATTTTCATTTGAGGCAAAAGCATTAGGAGAGCTGATTCTAATATGCTAGCAACTGTGAACCCCAACTTTAGGAAATGAAATATCATTTCTCAGCTACTTTGCCGTATTACTTAACCTTAGTTAGCCTTTGCCCATTTGCAGGAAACTCAGTTGAAACCAACCCAGACCATCCCCTGCAATAACTCAGTGCCTCCTCAGACTATGATGGGATGCTATTTGCTGCACTTGTACCAAGCTAGGTGCAAAATAATCCCAGAAATGCCCTTTTTACCCTGTACTGGAAACACCATGTAACCATGGGAAACCAGGAGGGTGGTGGTGTCAAGTGCCAATTTCTCCAGCTGCTGAGACCACAAACCTAAAGTCCTGTGTTTTTTCATCATTAGATCATTAGTGACTACAGGGATTGCTCTGAGACTGATTTTTTTTTTTTTTATTAAAAAGTAAAGGGACTTCCCTGGTAGTCCAGTGGTTAAGAATCCACCTTGCTATGCAGAGAACATGGGTTTGATCCCTGGTCGGGGAACTAGGATCCCACATACCTCAGAGTGTGCCCATGCCACAACTAAGACCTGATGCAGCCAAATAAAGAAATATTTTTGAAAAGATCTCTTGGGGAAAAAAAGTAGAGAAGGAAGTTTTTATTTTAGTAGAACTTTGTCTAACAGTGGGATCTGAGTGACACAGTGACACAGATATACCTGTATCTGGCTGGTGTCCGTGGGTTTCTATACTTCACGAGCAAGACTCGGAGAGGGCTTGAGGGACCAGGCAAGGAGGTTAACTGAAGATGTTAATTGACAGCTTCCAAGGTTGCATCCTATAGCTATATCCTGAGCACCACACACTGCCTCTTCTAAAATTAGTCTCTTAAACAACTATTTCATTCCTCTGCTTCCCAGGGCAACCAACCAAGACCACAGTGAAAGTAACAAGAAAATACCTCTGAGAGTAAAACTCTTACAGTCAAATAAAATTAAAATGTTAATTCACCATTGTACTTGTCAGACAATTGTAAGCCACTTCAGGGGACAAGTGAAGCATCGTTATCTCTGTCCCCTAGGAACTTTTAAAATCCTAATTGGGAGGAAAAGCACACACCAACTGTAATTTAAATATCTTCACTGATTTTAAAAAAAAAGGAAAAATAGAAAAAAGTAATTAAAAAAATCATTAACTTTTTCATCGAGTTCCTTATAAATATTTCTCTTCATTTTTATGTGCTTTTAAAAATAAAATGACTACCACACTACATATATAGTTTTGTAGGTTTTGTAGTCTGCTTCTTTGACTTAATTTTACTTACCAGGAGAAGCAGAAAAGGAAGTCTTTATCCTTCCTTCTAACGTTACAGCATATATGATAGATAAAGGGTTAATATTATACAGACAAGGGCTCTTACAAACTAAGAAAAATAATGGAACACTTCAATAGAAATAAAGAATCTGCCTGCAATAAGGGAGACCCTGGGTTCGATCCCTGGGCTGGGAAGATCCCCTGGAGAAGGGAAAGGCTGCCCACTCCAGTAGTCTGGGCTGGAGAATTCCATGGATAGCCCATGAGGTCGCACAGAGTCAAACATGACTGACTGACATTCACTTTCTTTCTCTCAGTAGAAACAGGCAAAGAACACACAAGTAGAAAAGTCACCAAAAAAGAAATACAAGTGGCCAATAAGCATATTTAAAATATTCAAATTCACTAGAAATTCAAGAAATGCAAAGTAACTAATGAGATCTCATTTTTCACCAGCCAAATTGGCAAAGATTTTTTATAATATTCACATCTTCAGTGGGATATCTAGTACATGAATAAAAGCCTTGAAATGTTCACATCTTTCTCTACTGGAGTTTTTATTCTTAAGAAAAAAAGCACTATAATCTATAGGCTAGCACAGGGAACTCCCTTCAACACTCTGCAATGACCCACATGGGATAAGAATCCAAAAAAGGTGGATACACGCATACGCACAGCTGACTCACTTTATTGTCTAGCAGAAACAATTGCAACATTGTAAATCAACTTATACTCCAAAAAATGTTTTTAAAAAGTAAAGAAGAAAAAAAGCATTATAATTTACAATAGGTAAAAAAAAACCCTGAAAGCAATATAAATATTATGTAGCATTGATTCAGTTGAGTTCAGTCACTCAGTTGTGTCTGACTCTATGCAACCCCAAGGACTGCAGCACGCCAGGCTTCCCTGTACATCACTAACTCCTGGAACTTGCTCAAATGCATGTCCATCGAGTTGGTAATGCCATCCAATGATCTCATCCTCTGTCATCCCCTTCTCCTCCTGCCTTCAGTCTTGCCCAGCATCAGTCAGTTCTTCAAATTAGGTGGCCGAGATATTGGAGTTTCGGCTTCAGCATCAGTCCATCAGTAGCATTGATTAAATTATTGTATATTCATCAGTGGGCTTCCCTGATAGCTCAGTTGGTAAAGAATCCACCTGCAATGCAGAAGACTCCAGTTAGATTCCTGGTTTGGGAAGATCCGCTGGAGAAGGGATAGGCTACCCAATCAAGTATTCTTGAGATTTCCTTGTGGTTCATCTGGTAAAGAATCCGCCTGCAATGCGGGAGACCTGGGTTTGATTGCTGGGTTGGGAAGAACCCCTGGAGAAGGGAAAAGCTACCCATTCTAGTATTCTGGCCTGGAGAATTCCATGGACTGTATAGTCTGTGGGGTTGCAAAGAGTGGACACCATGGACTTTCACATGAATAAAATATGTACAGAAATTAAACATCATATTTTCCTTTTTAAAAATTTTTTTGAAGTATAAGTGATCTACAATGTTGTGCCAATCCCAGGTGTGAATCTGGGAAAAAGTGAAACTGCTGTACAAACACATAAATCCACTCCTTTTTAGATTTCCCTACCACACAGGCCATCGCCATCGCAGAGCACTGAGTAGAGTTCCTTGTGCTACACAGTAGGCCCTTATTAGTATCTATTTTGTATACGGTAGAGTGTGTGCCAATTCCCAATCTTCCAGTTTATCCCTCCTCCTCTCATTACCTCCCCCCAACCATAAGTTTATTTTCTACCTCTGTAAATCTATTTCTGTTTTGTAGATAAGTTCATTTGTACCTTTTTTTTTTTTTTTAAGATTCCACATATAAGTGATATCATATGATATTTGTCTTTCTCTCTCTGACTTCACTCAGTATGAGAATCTCTGTGTGTTAGTTCCTCGGTCGTGTCCCAGTCTTAGCAACCCCAAGAGGTTTAGTCCACCAGGCTTCTCCGTCCATGGGATTTTTCAGGCAAGAATACTGGAGTGGGTTGCCATTTCCTTCTCCAGTGAGCATCTCTAGGTCCATCCATGCTGCTGCAAATGGCATTGTTCTGTTCTTTTTAATGGCCGAGTAATATTCCATTGTGTATATACCACATCTTCTTTATCCAGTCCTCTGTTGGTGGACATTTAGGTTGCTTCTATGTCCTGGCTATTTGTGAACAGTGCTGCAATGAACATGGGAGTGCATGTATCTTTTCAAATTATCTTTTTTTCTGGGTATATGCCCAGGAGTGGGACTGCTGGATCATATAATAGTTCTATTTTCAGTTTTTTAAGGAATTCCCATACTTTACTCCATAGTGGCTGTACCAGTTTGCATTCCCACCAAGAGTGTATGAGGGTTTCCTTTTCTCCACACCCTCGCCAGCATTTATTGTTTGTAGACTTTTTGATGATGGCCCTTCTGACTGGTGTGACCAGTTTTTATTTGCATTTCTCTAATAATTAGTGATGTTGAGCATCTTTTCATGTGCTTTGGACAGGCCCTTTCTCGTTCACTGTCTTATTTGATGGTTATAGAGAAGTAGGCCAGATGCCAAACACCCTCAGTCNTCGCCAGCATTTATTGTTTGTAGACTTTTTGATGATGGCCCTTCTGACTGGTGTGACCAGTTTTTATTTGCATTTCTCTAATAATTAGTGATGTTGAGCATCTTTTCATGTGCTTTGGACAGGCCCTTTCTCGTTCACTGTCTTATTTGATGGTTATAGAGAAGTAGGCCAGATGTCAAACACCTTCAGTCCAACTGGCTTGCTCAGAGTCCTCAGCCTGGATTGTTGCTGTTGTTCAGTCACTCAGTTGTCTTAAGCTATTTGCAACCCTATGGACTGCAGCATGCCAGGCTTCCCTGTCTTTCACTGTATCCTGGAGCTTGCTCAAACTCATGTCTATTGAGTCAGTGATGCCATCCAACCATCTCACCCTCTGTCATCTCCTTCTCCTCCTGCCTTCAATCTTTCCCAGAACCAGGGTCTTTTCTAATGAGTCAGCTCTTTGTATCAGGTGGCCAAAGTATTGGAGCTTCAGCTGCAACATCAGTCCTTCTAATGAATATTCAGGATTGATTTCCTTTAGGACTGACTGGTTTGATCTCCTTGCTGTCCAAGGGGCCCCGGATGAAGAAACCCAGTAACCTGCCTCCCTCTTCAGGGTCCTTGTGCTCACCTTCTTCTCCATGACATGATAATTAGACCTCAATTCCTTACAGTCTGTGACTAATTCTATAGAAGCCTGTGGCTCCGGTCTCTTATGGGTAGCATAGGTGTATTATGAAAGCATTCTGGGATCAAGCACTCTGACACTGTAGACAGGGCAGATGTCCAACAGCCAAGTCAACAAGATAATTTCATGTGTAAGAGTGCTCTGAAAAAATAAAATGGGAGAGTCATTTGGAGTCCCCCAGCTAGAGACCAGATGGGTGGGAAGAAGTGGAACTTGAGCAAAGGCAGTCAGAGAAGTCTTATCTGAGGAGACGATTCTCCAGCTGAGACCTCAATGAAGAAGAGAAGGCAGCCGTGTGATGACCCGAGAGGACTGGGGAAAGCGGCAGGGGAGTCAGGAAAGAGGCGTGGGGAGAGCGGGTGGGCGGGGTTGGGCCAAGGAGAAGGGGCGGGGTCTATGGTCGGCCTCCACAGTGAGGAGACTGGGGCCTAAGCTCTGCCCGTGTCTGAACCTCTGGCCCTCTCTGCCATTCTTTCCACTCTCCTGACCTCTCCCAAAGTCAAGTCTTTGAGGCCATGGGCATAAAGGCAAGCATCTACACACACGCGCGCGCGCACATGCACATACACGCACACGCACACTCACGTATGCACAGAGAGATCATAGGAAGCGCGAGGGAGCCTGGAAGGAGGTCCAGTTCTACACTGACTAGTCCGGAACTTGCCGGAAGAGAGAAACACCAACAGCTGACGCTCGAGGCGCAGACAAGGAGTTTCTGAAGTGAAGTAATGCTCCTTGAGAACTTTGAGGGCTGACATCAAAAGGGAAGAGCTGCTCCACGTTTGTGGTTTGCTGAGAAAGTGCCTGCTTGAGGCAAAGGGATGACCTCTGTATGGTCTGCAGAGGAAGCAAGGGGCCCGCGTGCCAGAGAGGAGGGAAAAGTTTCTCAAGCTTCCATAGCCAACCCGGCAGGCCTGACTGGAGCAGGTGTGACCCACTCACCGCCACCGGCAGGAAAGCCCCCAACTCTGCCCACTTTCTTGATGAAATGAGATGGCTGCTTTCTTTTCTCTGCCTTAGGATGTTGCCCCTGTGGAGTAATTTCAAATATGTTAGTGATCACAATTGGTGTGACAAGTTTTACTTCCCCCCATTATAAACAAAGACTCTCAGCTAGGGTAAAAACTTAAAATGCAGGCATAGACGATCTACAAAAAGAGCTAAAATAAAAGGCATTGATTTTACCCCCTTAGCAATCACATTTTCCTGGGAGTGATTAGGGAGCCAGAGGACTCCTCCCCCCTTAACTGGCCCCCAGCATTTACCATGTGATCTCAAGCATGTTGACCTCTGAACTTTCATTTCCTTATCATCAAAATGGAAAGGGGATAATGATCAATCCCTTCAGGGCTGTGAGGAGGATGATTATATAATGATCGTGGGAGGGACCACGGTTTGTTTGGTCAGTCATGTGCACCTTGGTATGAACAAGTTTCTGATTCTTTCCGGAGACCAGGTTTAGATCAGGAGAGGTGGGCCAAAGCTCAGAACCATCAAGGGGTGAGATCAGGGTCCAGACTTTACCTTTGGTTTTAGAGTCACTGGGGGAGGGAGGAAGGGAGCGTGGAAAGAGCCGGGGACTGGCTAGCCAAACCTGAAAGCAGTAGAAGGCAGATTCCCAGGCCCAGGCCCATTTTACTGGGATGGGTGGGTGTTGACTGTTGGTGCTGAGTGACACAGGAAGTGGAGGAGGAAGTGAGAACAATGGTGGAAAGTGAGGACATTCTGGAAACAGGAATTAGGGGAGAGGCCAAATCTATTCAACCTCTCCTTCAATAGGCATCGTTGAAACCACTTACCCCAGGCCCTGTGCTGGATGCAGATGAGAAAGCCACTCCAAAGCCTGTTTCTTTAGATTTCCTTCTTTGTGTTACACCTAGAGATTTTTGGCATTTCACCTTACATCCAGAGTCACTAACAAGTAGGCCCACAATGAGAAATTCAAGCCAGTCTGAAATGACATTCCACCTTTTCTGGTCTACTACTCATAAACACCATTTCCACACATTTTTGTTGTTCAGCAGCTCAATCATGTCTCTTTCTGACCTCGTGGACTGCAGCATGCCAGGCTTCCCTGTCCATCACTATCTCTGGGAGCCTGCTCAAACTCATGTCCATTGAGTTGGTGATGCCATCCAACCATCTCACCCTCTGTCATCCCCTTCTCCTTCTGCCATCAATCTTTCCCAGCATCAGGGTCTTTTCTAGTGAGTCAGCTCTTTGTACAGGTGGCCATAGTATTGGAGCTTAGAAGGCATTAGTCCTTCCCATGAATATTCAGGGTTGATTTCCTTTAGGACTGACTGGCTTGATATCCTTGCAGTCCAAGAGTCTTCTCCACACCACAGTTCAAACACATCAGTTCTTCAGTGCTCAGCCTTCTTTATTTCCACACATATTCCCCAGCTTTTTGCTGGTATTAATTAGCAAGACCTTATGATGCCTTTGGTGTGTAAGCCTTCTCTCAGATTTTTGTATATATTTCCCTAGAGCATTTGGCTTCCATGGTGGTTCAGATGGTAAAGCGTCTGTCTACAATGTGGGAGACCCGGGTTCGAGCCCTGGGTTGGGAAGATCCCCTGGAGAAGGAAATGGCAATCCACTCTAGGACTATTACCTGGAAAATCCCATGGACAGAGGAGCCTTGTAGATTACAGTCCACGGGGTCGCGAAGAGTCGGACACGACTGAGCAACTTCACTTCACTAGAGCATGTAGCTCTAATTATTGGCTCAGAGAGGTGAAGCATCTCACCCAGAGTCGCACAGCACTTAGTATGTGGTTCCAGAGCCTGGGTGTTTAACTCATCTTTGCTTTAAAACAAGCACTCTACACAGAACTCCTGAAGGATTCCTGAAAGTCATACAGTCCAATCCCTCCTGCTGCTGCTGGGAACACTGAGGTGGGGAGATAGAAAGGGTCTTATCAAAGGTCAGAGGTCAGGGACAGAACCAAGCCTATTTTCTCTTCTGCTTAGAGCCTCCTTGGGCAAAGCCTAGCCCTGGATTTGGAGAAAACTTCCTTTCACCTGTGTAAACTCCCCTCTCCTACCCCAGGGTTCCCCTGAGCCCTCCCCAGCCAGGCTCAGGGAGGAACCCATATTAGAGGGGTCTCCTTGTCCCTGCAGGGAAGTTCTGGCACATCTCTGACCTGCACCTGGACCCTGACTACAAAGTGTCTGAAGACCCCCTCCAGGTATGCCCGTCTGCAGGCTCCCAGCCGGTGCCCAACGCAGGCCCCTGGGGCGACTACCTCTGTGATTCTCCCTGGATCCTCATCAACTCCTCCATCTACGCCATGAAGGAGATCGAGCCAGAGCCAGACTTCATCCTCTGGACTGGGTGAGAGCCGTCACCGCAGCTACCCTTCCCTGGCCACTACGAGTGTCCCTTGCCTCCTGGCACCTGCACCAAACCATCTCCCTTAG
Organism: Neotragus moschatus; assembly: GCA_006410615.1. Classification (NCBI taxonomy): domain Eukaryota; kingdom Metazoa; phylum Chordata; class Mammalia; order Artiodactyla; family Bovidae; genus Neotragus; species Neotragus moschatus. The sequence continues at coordinate 8,163 of SJYA01000201.1, forward strand.
TCCTCACATCAGCCCTGTTGCAGAGAAGATGAACCTGAAACTCAAAGCTTGTCCATGGGAGCCTGGGCCTGGCTGATTCCAGGGTCTGTGCCCTGGACCTTGTGTCTCCCAGACTCAGCAGAACTTGGTGTTCACTGAGGCTGGGGACATGGTCATGGCATGTTTGGGCATGGGGGAAGTCCTGGATTTCAAGTCGAGGGATGAACCCTGCTGCCACTCCCACCAGAATTTAGGGACTGCAAGCCCCAGAGACCCAAATGCAGGGAGAGGAGAAAGTTAGGAGGGCTGAAGGTGGGTCAGCATTGGGACCAAGTGTCCTGGCCAGCTGTGGGCCACCCCTGGCTGCCTGGCCTTGGGTTTCCTCCCCGGTCAGAGCTTGGCCTGCAAAGAGAGAGCTTGAGGGGCAGTTTCAGCTCAGCCGTAGTGATGCCGTTTCTGCTACTCCTCCAAGGATACTGCTATAAATCCTTCAACTTCCCTCTGCACTTGTGGTCCCCGCTTCACTCACTTGATTCTTCCCTCCCTCTCTTGGTAGATCAGCCTGCCCTGTGCTCACCCCTGGGCAGACATGGGGGAACAGAGATAATAGGGCCCCGACCCTCCTTCAGGGAACTCAAGGTTTTCTGGGTGATATAGACGAGGTCACTGACCATGCTATCCCAGCGAGGAGAGAGGGGCAGTGAGCAGGTTGGGGAGTTTCACAGGGCAGTTGACTCCCTCTGGTGAAACTGGGAGGACTTCCTGTAGGAAGCAGTGAGCTAGAGAGCAGGTGAAGAGGGCTGGCTGGAGCTCTGGCTTCCTACGCCCTCTACTAGCCTCTACAGACACTTCCATAAGGTGGAGCAAACCCATGATGGCCCTAGCTGTCTCTCACTGTGACATGCGAGTGACCGGAATGACCCTCACATGGACAGTAATGGGTGGAGTAAGGCTGGACCCTTAAGAAATGTGACTGTCTCTCAGAGAAGCCTGGGCAGTTCTGGTTTCCCGGGGCTCAGGAATCAATCCAAGGAGAAAGTGAGTTTTAGGCCATGACTCTCTCTCCCTGAGAAATGAGTAACGTTCTAAAAGACATGATCCCTCTGAGAAATTCACCATCCTTTAACAGAAAAGCATGATTTTTCTGGGAAATCTCTGGGACTTGCAGAGGTTATGACATTGGATGACAGGACCTCTAGGGCCCCTTTTAATTCTTCAGTTTCTAAGAAATTTGGCCTCTCCTGGGAGAATCGCAATCCCTTGGGGATTAACCTGTAGCAACTGAATATGTTTTCTATCACACAGAATTAAATCCCCCAGACTAGGGGAAAATGGAATTTTGTTCTGATGCCTTCGGATTCCTAGGCTGTCCCCAGGGAGGACAGGGCTCCAAGGCCCCTCCTGCTGTCCTAATGAGGGTATCAGAGACACTGTAGAATGTAATGGATGTGAGCATAGAGTCCGGAGCCGGGCTAACTGGTTCAAACCCTGGCTTCACCACCGTCTGGCTGTATACTCTTAGGCAGGACTCTTCACCTTTCTGTGCCTTGGTTTCTTTATCTGTCAAATGGAATAACAATAGAAGCTCCACTGTAGGGTTATTACGAAGAGTAAATGAGTGGATATGGGTTCAACACACGGCAGGTACCCGGCACAAAGTGAGCCAGTGCGGACTGCCAGCAGTAGTCTCTGTATGATTCAGCTAGTAACTTCCCCAGGGAATCTCGGGGCACAGTTGCTGCGCTCAGTCCAGCAGAGTCCTTAGGCTTTAGATTGTGGGGGCTCCTGTCACTCCCAAGCCTCCCTTCCTCCTTCTTTCCCCAAACCTGCCTTCCCTCTTCTTCCTCCTTCTTGCTGCACCTTTCTAAGATGGATCCAGGAATTTAGGCCTGTCAAATGAGGGGTCGGTGGGGGCTAAATGGTCCTGGGGCAGGCCCTGTACCTGCCAGAGTACATCCAGATGCTTTATTATGAAGGCAGACCCAAACTCCTTAGAACCCTTGGGGCAAGGAATGAACTCAGATCGGCTTCTCCACCCCACCGAGTCAATGATGCCATCCAACCATCTCATCCTCTGTTGCCTTCTCCTTTAGCCTTAAATCTTTCCCAGCATCAAGATCTTTTCCAATGAGTCGGCTCTCTGCATCAGGTGGCCAAAGTACTGGAGCTTCAGAGGCAGCATCAGTCCTTCCAATGAATATTCAGGGTTGATTTCCTTTAGGATGGACTGGTTTGATCTCCTTGGAGTCCAAGGGACTCTCAAGAGTCTTCAACACCACAGATCAAAAGTATTAACTCTTTGGCACTCAGCCTTCTTTATGGTCCAACTCTCATATCAGTACATGACTAAACCATAGCTCTGAGTATATGGTTCTTTGCCAGTTAAGTGAAGTCTCTACTTTTTAGTACTCTCTGTAGATTTGTCATACCTTTTCTTCATAGGTGCAATCATCTTAACTTCGTGGGTGCAGTCGGTCGGCACAGTGATTTTGGAACCTTCTTTGTTGAAGCCCCACAGACACTCTGAAGTTCTGTATTGTCCTTATTTTACAGATGAGCTCATGGAAGTTCAGAGAGGTTAAACAACCGCCCAGGGACCCACCGCAGGTTCATGGCAGAGCCAGGGCTTGAACTCTGTCCGGTGTGACTCCCAACTCCAGCCCGTCCCTCCCTCTCAGTAGCTGTCTGAGGCCCAGTCCTGCAGCTGGGTCCGGGTAGAGCCGGTTTCTGATGGTGGAACTGTCCCTTCTTTTCCTTGTGCCACTTCCCGAGCTGCTTGTGTTTTGCAGTGATGACACACCACACGTGCCCAACGAGAGGCTGAGTGAGGTGGCCGTGCTGCAAATTGTGAAGCAGCTGACTCAGCTCATCAGGGAGGCCTTTCCAGGTAAGACTATGTCCTGGGTCCCCGTAATGTTCCCTGACACCCAGGCAGTGCCTGGCACAGCGGGAGGAAAACAGCACCAAAGTGCAAAGGAATGACCTGGTCCCACGATGATGATGGCTGCCGGCCAGGTCCCGCACCAGGCGCTTCACAGCAATCAGGTCTTACCTTCCAGGAACACTGTAAGGAACATGAATGAGAGCTTGTCTGCTTGTCAATACACACAGAATCCTATTAATGGTGTTAAAAACCAATTCAACTGAGTAAATCTGAAGATCTATTTGACTTTATTCAAGAACTCATGACTCAGGCAGCATCCCACCTAGAAAACAGAAAGGAGCTCCAGGGACTTCCCTGGCAGTCCAGTGGTTAAGATTCTGTGCTTCCAATGCAGGGGGCCCAGGTTCAATCCCTGGTCCGGGAAGTAAGATCCCACATGGTGTGTGGTATAGCCAAAGAGAGAAAAAAGATGAAAAAAAAAAAAAAAGGAAAGGGACTCCAAGGAGCTGTACAAATGGAAGGTTTTACAGACAGAAGAGGGTGGAGAAAGAAAGATTCTAGCAAAAAGGGATTGTTTTGGGCAAGTTTACCTTTCTTTAGGGGAAAGGTGGGATCTGTCAAACAGATTTCCTCACTAGTGCCCCCTATGGTAATTCTATATTGGCTGTTTAAAGGTCACATTCTTGGGAGAGGCTGAAACTTCAGTTAGGTTAGGTATTAACTTGGTTAACATTTGGTTTGCTGACCTAGGGTTTAGCACAAGTAACTCCATTTTGGACCTGTTTCTTTTTTATTAATGGAAATGCATGACATTTCACTGGTTTCTGTCCTGCCTGTATAACACCAGTCTCATGTGGGCTTGCACACAGCCTTTGCGTCCTGCTATGGCCCTGTAATTGCCATCTACTCTTCTCAAACCATCTTGGCTGCTGGGACTTCTGGGAGATGCAGATTTTCAGCCAAAGTGCTGTTCTGTGGTGCATCCAAGGCCTTCAGAGCCTGGGCAAGCAGCCAGGACTGTGAGTGATTATGGCTGCAGCCCCGCAGGACATGACGGGGAGACTGTGCTAGGGGGCCCCATCTAATGGTCTTTAAAAATGGCTTTAAGCAGGCTGTGCCAAACACAAGATCCTGGAGTCTGAATCAGGCTCTCAGCCTGCCAGCGGGAGACTTGTGAAAGCAGAGCCTAGGTCCCTACCCCAATCGCCCTAGGTTTCTGGTACAGCTGTTTCCTCTGAAGGTCTTCATCATGGGTCTCTCAGGACCCAGATACAGAATAGTGGTAACAAAAATAGGCAATAGCATCAAGAACAATTATATGTATCTATGTGTGTGTGTGCTAAGTCGCTTCAGTCATGTCCGACTCTTTGCAACCCCATGGACTGTAGCCCCCCAGGTGCTTCTGTCCTTGGGGGTTCTCCAGCCAAGAATACTGGAGTGGGTTGCCATGCCCTCCTCCAGGGGCTCTTCCTGACCCAAGGATCAAGCCCGCTTTTCTTAAACCCGTGTTTCTCAAACCTATGTTTCTCATAGTCTCCTTCATTGGCAGGCAGGTTCTTTATCACTAGCGCCACCTGGGAAGTCCTGTATCTGTGTATCAAGTGCTGTGTCAGGCACTTCTCTGAGAATATTGTATATATGCCTTAGTTCCTTCACTGTCAGGATAATCCTAGAGAGAGGTGTTATTACTGCCTTAGTTTTACTGAAGACAAATGTGACCCTTGTGGTCAAGGAAACAGGCAAGGTTTGGGATGCAGATCCTGGTTTGAGGACANAGTGCTGTGTCAGGCACTTCTCTGAGAATATTGTATATATGCCTTAGTTCCTTCACTGTCAGGATAATCCTAGAGAGAGGTGTTATTACTGCCTTAGTTTTACTGAAGACAAATGTGACCCTTGTGGTCAAGGAAACAGGCAAGGTTTGGGATGCAGATCCTGGTTTGAGGACATCTCATATCTACCACCGGAGAGGCAACCTCCTTTCTGACACCTCCTTCCCTCAATGTAAATCAATTTGTGCAGAGAAGCTGACTGGAGACTTCCAGTCTACGCACTTCAACTCAACCAACTCAGACCTGCTTGGGCTAGTTAATCTTCCAGCAGAAATCACCGGGGCTTCCCTAGTGGCTCAGTTCAGTTCAGTTCAGTTCAGTCGCTCAGTCGTGTCTGACTATTTGCGACCCCATGAATCGCAGCACACCAGGCCTCCCTGTCCATCACCAACTTCCGGAGTTCACTCAAACTCACGTCCATCGAGTCAGTGATGCCATTCAGCCATCNCCTGATAACAGGGTCTGTCCTTTTGTTCCCTTAAGATCTTTATTATTGAGCCAGGCTTAAATCCCTGAATGGTTTAGGCCCAAAATACCTTCTCTTAGGTCAAGAAACAGGATTTCCTTGGTGGCTCAGGGAAAAAGCTTCTGTCTACAATCTGAGAGAACCGGGTTCAATCCCTGGGTTGGGAAGATCCCCTGAAGAAGGAAATGGCAATCCACTCCCATGGACAGAGGAGCCTGGTAGCTACAAAGATGACTTCACTTTCACTTTCAGTTTAGGTCAAGAAAGCCAAGTCTGGTCCTGTTTTTCTGGGAACCCCCACCTTATCTGATTATAAACTGGGACAGGATCCCTCCCTTCTCATCTGTCTTTGGGATTCCAAGGATCTGTCTTCTCTTAAATGAATGCTTATGGCTGCTTGCATCTACATTACAGAGGCGTTTCTTTTCCCAGGCAGTTATAGTTATGACTTCTGGCTCTGTGGACAATTCCTCATGGGAGTTCTACGACCTCCTCCTTTGGGGGAGCTCAGCGTTTCCAGATTTGGCTGCATTGGGTCTTAGTTGCAGCATGAGGGATCTTTGATCTTGATCGTGGCATGTGGTATCTTAAATTGTGGCATGAAGGATTTTTTTAGTTGCGGCATGTGAAATCTAGGTCCTTGACCAGAGGTTGAACCTCAGCCTTCTGCATTGGGAGCGTGGAATCTTGACCATCTTGAGCCACTTGACCACCAGGAAAGTCCCTCATATATATCTTTATATTTCTTTTTTTCTACCAGATACTAAAGTCTACGCTGCTTTGGGAAACCATGACTTTCACCCCAAAAACCAATTACCTGCAGGGAGCAACAGTATCTACAACCAGGTAGCAGAGCTGTGGCGACCCTGGCTCAGTAACGAATCTGTCTCCCTCTTCAAAGAAGGTACTAACATCATTTGCTACTGTAAGGAGCCCTTTATGCCAAAGTCTGATCTAATTTCATTTTCACAACACCCCCATGAAATAGGAACTGATTTTATCCCCATTTTACAGATTAGGAGACTGAGGCTTGAATATACTAAGTCACTTGGCCAAGGTCATCTAGCTTAGAGGATGCAGTGGGAATTCCTAATAATGTACTTTCACAGCCTTGAGAAACTTCACAGAGAAACTATATTGATGATTATTTTTCCTATCTGTCTTAGAATTATAGCCTTGTTAAAAATGCCAGGGCCAGACCCAGAAGGGATTATGACTGGGATCATAAAAGCATGGACCTTGGAATGCTTGCTGTCAGGCATGAATGCTGTCTATGCACTTGTTAATTGTTCCCAAGACTAGCCCAGAAGGGAATAGCCTGGGGTAAACACAAGGAGATCTGGACTATATCAGTGTAGTCCATGATATTTAGGAGTATGTAACTGAAATTGGAGAAGGAAATGGCATTCCAGTACTCTCGCCTGGAAAATCCCATGGACAGATGGAGGAGCCTGGTAGGCTACAGTCCATGGGGTCACAAAGAATCGGACACCACTGAGTGACTTCACTTTCTTTCACTTTCAGCTGATATGGCATGTGTCTTGAGAAAGCTAAGAGATCTGAGAAAGTCTTGTAGTCTGCAGTCAGGAATAAAAACTGGACTCAGAGTGGACTCTGCACCACAGTCCAATAGAGGCTTCAGGTCCCCTGAGCCATTGCACCAGATTTTGTGTTCTGTCTTCATTCTCGTCGCTCTTGGACCATTAGGGCAACAGAGGAGGCAACCTCAGGAGCAGGATCCAGGGCTGATCCCAACGCCCATCTTCACAACCACACAGCACTAATGAGAATCAGAAGGGAATATTCCTCGAGCATTTTCTGTGTGCTTGGCCCTGCTCTCAGTCCACTGCTAGACTCCTCACAACAGCCCTTGCAGGGGCAGTGACCTTCGGTTCAAGCCAGGTTTCTGAACCTTGCCACTGTTGACATTTGGGGAGGGGTAATTTGGTGGCGGGGGGGGGGGCTGTCCTGTACATTGTAGGGTGTTCAGCAGCATCGTTGGCCTTTCTCCACTAGTTGCCAGTAACATCTCCCATTGTGAAAACCAAAAATGTCTCCAGACATTGCCAAGTGTCCCCTTGGGGACAAAATCACCAGGTTGAGAATCACTGGTATGGGGGACACAGCATCCTAAGGAGACCCGACCTCCTCTCATTCCTTCCCTCAGTAGCACAGAAGCCTGTTGATTTAATCCACTGCTCCTGGGGCAGAGAGCTGAGTGGAGGAGGGCTGACAGTGAATCCAGAGGGATAAACACACCTCCATGTTATTCCCATTCTGTGGAGGAGGAAACTGAGGCATCGAGACCTTAAGGAACTTTCCCCAAGTGGCACAGGTAGTAAGGGATAGAACCAGGACTTGAAACCAGGCAGCCTGGCTCCAGAGCCTTTGGTCCTACCCACGATGCTCATCCTGTGGGAAAAAAGGGAAGGGGGGATGCCAAGGAAGGAAAAGGTGGGCAAGTGAAGTAACAGGGGACAGAGTGTGTCTGCCTGGAGGCAAGAGACCCCTTCATATCCCCCATGGCCGTGATGTCCTAGGTGCCTTCTATTCTGAGAAACTACCGGGGCTGAGCAGGGCTGGGCGAATCGTGGTCCTCAACACCAACCTGTACTATAGCAGCAATGAGCAGACGGCCGGCATGGCGGACCCCAGCCAGCAGTTCCAGTGGCTGGACGACGTGCTGACTAATGCATCCCAGGCTGGGGAAATGGTAAGGGCTCCCTGCTCCTCTCCTCCCTCCCTGGGGTCTCTTCCTGAACAAGTCCCCCACTTTGGCACAGACTCACACCCACTCACTCAAGATGCTCATGACACAGAGGGTCCTTCATCAGCTTGGCACCTGAGAGGGATTTTCCATCCTCACAACAGCCTGTGAGGCTGGGACCCATTGTGCTGTGAGGCTCCCGGTGCGGCAGTGANGAACAAGTTCCCCACTTTGGCACAGACTCACACCCACTCACTCAAGATGCTCATGACACAGAGGGTCCTTCATCAGCTTGGCACCTGAGAGGGATTTTCCATCCTCACAACAGCCTGTGAGGCTGGGACCCATTGTGCTGTGAGGCTCCCGGTGCGGCAGTGACGGTCTCAAGTCACACAATGAGTGGTGGGGCTGAAATCCCCTGGAGTTGGAAATGGCTCCTCATTCTGTATTCCTGCCTGGAGAATTCCATGGACAGAGGAGCCTGGCAGGCTACAGTCCGTGGGGTTGCAAAGAGTTGGACACGCCTGAGAGACTATCATTCACTCACTGAGACTAGAACCCCAGTCTCCAGTAGCCAAGTCCAGCACAGCTGCAGCCACAGTGTGGGCCAGACCTCAGAGATACGCCTTGCCCTCGAGGCGTGTCCATCTAGTCCGCTGGGCGGTGTGTCCCTTTCGTCCCCTGTGAGGAGTGCTCTCTAGTCTGCTGGGCTGGCAGCCCCCGATGACTGGCCTTGTGCGTCATGCCTGAGTCCCTGCTCTGGCCAGTGCATCCGGGCAGGATCTCATGGCTGGTGCTTTTGAGTCCTTACTATACATCAGATAAGTTGCTAACTGCTTTATATGCACTCTCAAAACCGCACCAGTTAGGTAGCCTTTCTGATGAGAAAACTGAAGCTCAGAGAGGTCACACACATCTGGTATCCAACAGTGGTTTGTCTCCAAAGCTCACACTCTTCACTGCCCTCCTTACCAGCCACCACTGCCCCACCCCACTATTCTACCTCTCGCAGTGGGGGCCAAGGGCCCAGGCACTGTCATTATAGCTGAGTGACTCAGTGAATGCAAGATGTGGACACAGGTTACTACTACCCAGCAGAGGTTGTAAACCATGTAAGGAAGTTTTGGTTACAGTGCCTGAGCTCTCCAACAGAAGACTCATCTGAAGGATAAGAAAGATTTCATGAGAAGGGTTTTGAAGCATGGGCAGGATTTACAGAGGGCTTCCCAGATGGCTCCTGCAGAAGGAAATGGCAACCTACTCCACTATTCTGCCCTGGAGAATTTCATGGACCGTACAGTCCATGGGATTGCAAAGAGTCAGGCATGACTGAGCAACTTTCACTTTTGCTTTCCCAGATGGCTCAACAGTAAAGAGTTCACCTGCCAATGCAGGAGACACGGGTTCGATCCCTGGGTCGGGAAGGTGCCCTAGAGGAGGAAATAGCAACCCACTCCAGTATTCTTGCCTGGGCAATCCCATGGACAAAGGAGTCTGGCTGACTACACAGTCTATGGAGTCACAAAGAACCAGACATGACTGAGCAACTAAATAGTAACATTAGAATTTACAGAAGTGAACAGGAGAAGGGCGGTCTGGGTGGTAGGCATAGTATGGGCAAATGCAGGACCTTCATTGCTAGTACAGAGAGATGCCAGAATCACCTGGGAAAGGGAAGGGGGAGGCGGTACCTTGGAGCCTGTCGCTTGCTTTTGGGGAGATGGGTAGACTGTGAGAAGTGGAGGAGTTGGGGAAAGCAGCTCTGAACCCCCTCTGGGTCCACCTTCTTCATAGGTGTACATCATCGGCCACGTGCCCCCAGGCTTCTTTGAGAAAACACGGAACAAAGCATGGTTCCGGGAGGGCTTCAACGAGGAGTACCTGAAGGTGGTCCAGAGGCATCATCGAGTCATCGCAGGGCAGTTCTTCGGGCACCACCACACTGACAGCTTTCGGATGTTCTATGACGGTGCAGGTACCCACCCTGGAGGGCAATGGCCAGCCCACTTCCCTCCCTCTGTCATCAAACTCTCAGCTCCACTGTCTCTCTCCTGAAAGGTGCCCCCATCAGTGTCATGTTCCTTACACCTGGGGTCACCCCGTGGAAAACCACGTTACCTGGAGTGGTCAACGGAGCCAACAATCCAGGCATCCGGGTGTTTGAATATGACCGAGCTACACTGAGCCTGCAGGTCAGGAGCCTTGGGTCTGCTGGGGCCAGAGAAGGTGGGGGAGGGACCTAAATGGATCACCACCTTCCCCAGCTAATCCAGCCGAGCCTCAGGAAGGGCAAGTTACTTCCACCCTTTGAGAGCTCAGCATTAGAACCCTGGAGCTACCTCCAAATCTTGCTACCAGGTCAGATCAATTCTCCCCCAGATCTCCCTTTGCCCCAGTCATTGTCGGGGCCTCCTATTTGGTCTCCCTGCTTCCTGCCCAGCCCCTCTGGAGCTCATCTGGTACGGCAGAGCAGAAGGGATTAATCTTTCTTAATTACTTCTTGTCTCTCTCCTGCTCAAAAACCTTCAGTGGCTCCCCAGTGTCCCCCAGACAAGTTGGATCTCTTTGGCCTGGCAGTCAGTCTCTTACAGCGTGACCGCAGGCCCGCTGCCCATGTCTCCTCTACACTGACTGGGTTGCAGCCAAGTAGGCCCCTACTCATCGAGCAATCCCACACCTCCTGGGATGTGCTGGTGACTACAGAAATGACAAAGGAGTACGATTCCTTAATGTAGGCAACAAAATGTGTTAAGCACCTGCCACGTGCCAGGCCCTGTGCTAAGCTCAGGAGACACAGAGGTGAACAAAAGTCACCGCTCTCCCGGAGCTGACATCCTTATGGGAGGGAGACAGGCAATAAACAAACACAGTCAAGTTAAGTGCGGCGTGTAATCAGTGCTAAGGAGAAAAGATAAGAGGGTGAGGAGGCAGTGGGTGACAGTTACGGGGCACGTGCATATGTGTGTGGTGTCAGGTAGATGGGGTGAGGAAGTGTCACTGATAGGGTGACATCTGAACTCTGAGTCAAGCCACGTGAGTGTCTGCCGAATCAAGAGGAAGGCACGTACTGGGTGTGTTGGCGGGCAGGGGCAAGAAGGCCTGTGGGGTCATAGTGGAGGTCATGTCACATAGGCTGTGAGTAAGACTCTGGAATTAAAAAAAAAAATCACTATTCTGCTGGGTGAAGAACAGGCTGTAGGGGGCAAGGGTGGAAACGTGGGGATCAGTGAGGAGGCAACTACAACTACTGAGAGGTGACAGTGGTATGAGCCAAAGTGGCTGCAGCATCTCATGAGGAGAGCTAGATCCTGGATGGATTTAGTTTTCAAAGCATTAATTTTATTATTTGGCTACGTCAGGNATTCTGCTGGGTGAAGAACAGGCTGTAGGGGGCAAGGGTGGAAACGTGGGGATCAGTGAGGAGGCAACTACAACTACTGAGAGGTGACAGTGGTATGAGCCAAAGTGGCTGCAGCATCTCATGAGGAGAGCTAGATCCTGGATGGATTTAGTTTTCAAAGCATTAATTTTATTATTTGGCTACGTCAGGTCCTAGTTTTGGCATGCAGGATCTCTAGTTGGGGCATGGAAGAAACTCTCAGCTGCAGCATGTAGGATCTAGTTCCCTGACCAGGGATCGAACCCAGGGACCCTTAATTGGGAGCACGGAGTCTTAGCCACTGGACCACCAAGGAAGTCCTGGCTGTATTTTGAAGGCAGAGTGGACAGGATTTGCTGGTGGACTGGATGAGGGGTGGAAGAGAAAGTGAGGCGGCAATGAGGGCTCCAAGGCTTTGAATGAAGCACCTAAAAGGATGAGGTTGCCATTTACTGAAATGGGATCACCACGGCAGGAGCAGGTTTTGGAGGGAAGATCAGAAGCCTGGTTTTCCTGTTAACTTTGGAATGTCTATATAGCATCTAAGTGAAAACGGCAAGGGAGGAGGCAGCTGAATGTTCAAGTTGGAGTTCCAGAAAGAGGTGGGTACAGAGACTTAACCTCGGTGTTGAGAAAGGCTATTTAAAACCAGGGACTGCCTGAGATACTAGGTCCTTGACTCTAGAGTAGAAGCAGGCTGAGGATTTTTAAGACCATGGTCTGTTGTCCACATGGGCACTTGGCCCGCAGGTGGTGTGAAATGAAATAATGTAGATGCCTAGCAGAATGTTGCCATCTATACACGGCAGCCTCTCTTACCTCACCTCTCCTGACCTGAAGCAGATCCTCAAACTTTAGGTGGAAAGCATTGGACAGATAAGCCTTCCACATTCTAGTCCAGAAAATGCACCTGAGTTCTAGATGTCTTGGGTGCAAAACACAATTCTATAACCTCTCTCAGCCAGGCATTCCATCCCACCACTTTTAGATTGCATGTTATCTGTTCTTTCTGCAAATACTTACTGAGAATCTTCTGTGCACCCGGGAACTTGCTTGAACAGAAAATACACAGGCCATGGAGTAAACAATCTGGGTTCCAATCCTGCTCAGGCACCTGTGAGACTCTGGCCAAATGAATTAACCTCTTTAGGCCTCAGTTTCCTCATCTGTGAAATGAGAATGATAATGCAGTTACCTCAGGAGTTTGGACCAGCTGATGTCTGCCAGGCATACTAAGAGTGGTCCTGATTACAGCTGTTAGAATCCGGGATCAAACACAAGCTGGAGGGTTGGGGGCGGAAGTGGACAGCTGTTCACGGCGCGCCCGCCTCTCGCCCCCTCCGCAGGACATGGTGACCTACTTCTTGAACCTGAGCCAGGCGAACGCTCTGGGGGCGCCACGCTGGGAGCTCGAGTACCGGGTGACCGAGGCCTACGGGGTGCCGGACGCAGGCGCCCGCTCCATGCACGCGGCGCTGGGCCGCATTGCCAGCGACCAGGGGTCGCTACAGCGCTACTACGTCTACAACTCGGTCAGTTACGACACGCGGGCCTGCGACGGGGCGTGCCGAGCCGAACACGTGTGCGCGCTGCGCGAGGTGGCCTTCGACGGGTACGCCGCTTGCCTGCGCGCCCCCGGTGTCGCGCCCGCGCCCTGCCTCGCGCTCCTGCCCGCGGCGCTGCTGGGCCTGCGCGCGCTGCTCGTGTCCTGACCTTTGGGGACCAACGGCCTACGCGCTTGGTAAAATGGAGGCAGCATCACCCCTGAGAGCTGGACTCTTCCACCCCTTCCCTTCCCCGCGACAGCAGAATGAACTGGGACTGGGCAGACGATCAGGAAATGAAGCCCCCAAGGTCCCACCAGGAGCACATTTCTTTCACGTTTCATGTTTTATCCAAAACACTCTGCTCGTCCTGCATTTATTAATTTATAAATCATGTTTATAAAACGCCCTTGCCCCGTTATTGAACGTCCTCCCCTCCGCCTATTCGGATAATCCGAGTAAAATGACATGCCAGGAAGATGCGCCTGGTTGACCCAGTGCCCTCGGTCTCCCCTGGCACATGGCCCGGCCTCGAGGTATCCAGTCAGGGATCGGATCGGGCTTTGGCGTTTGGTTTTGCAGCAGTGCGGACGTGAGACAAGGCAGTTCTAACCCAGGCGCTCATCTGCGGGCCATATTCTCCGCCTTGGGCCTCCACGGTAAAACAAGCCTGCTACACTGCACCTCGGACGGTGCGTCTTGGGGCCTAGCGGTTCTCGGGGTCCTTTGGGTTCAGCGGAGCCTGGAGGGGGCGGGGCGGGGAAGCCCTAGGCAGGCTGCCGGGCCAGAGAGCACTGAGGCCGCGGGGTCTACGGGCCTCGCTCCTCCCCGGACGGGGCGGGACAGGGAAGTCCCGCCCAGCGGTCCGGTCCTGGGCGGCCCCGAGGGCTGTGCACGCCTCCTTCCTGCCACTGCGCATCTGGGCGGGTTGCGACCCTGGGCCGGGAGGGCGGGCCTGAGCCCAGACGAATAGAGGAGGGAGAGGCTCGCGGGTCATGCCCTGGTCGCCCCGCGCCGTGCTTTTAAGGGACCTAGTCCTTGGAATATTGGGCACCCTCGCCTTCCTGATCGACCTGGGCGCCGATTTGTGGGCCGCGAGCCAGTATGTGCTCAGCGGTCGCTACCTGTGGGCCGCGCTGGTGCTGGCGCTGTTGGGCCTCGCCTCGGTCGCGCTGCAGCTCTTCAGCTGGATCTGGCTGCGCTCCGACGTCTCCAGCCCGCTCGCGCCGAAGACCCCTGGGCGGCACCTGGCGCTGTTGCATCTCCTCCAGCTGGGTTACCTGTACAGGTGAGCGCCCCGCCCCTGGGGAGCGAGAAGGGGGGAACGGAGGTCACGTCACCTCCTGCTCCTGGGCTGACCCTGGGACACGGAGGCGCGGAGAGGAGAGGACTGCGACCCAGAGAGGAAACTAAGCCCCTCCTAGTTTAAAGGGCGCCCCTCCCACAAGGTGAACTCCTGGCCTCTGATGGAAGAAAATTCCGGCTGACGGCCCTCAGAGCTCATCACTCGAGCTTCCTGGCACAAGTGAAGAAACGGGGACCCAGAGAGGAAACTGAGGCACACGACTTGGAGTCAGGCCCTTCGGGATCCACACCTGGCTTTACCAGCTGTGGCCTCCTTCCAGGCTTTTTCAGAGCCTCAGTTCCCTCCTCTGTTAAAAGCAGGTTGTCATCCGGAGGTGGGTGTGGCGGGCAAACCCGTCATGAAGGGCGCAGCGCCTGGCAGGGGCGGACTCTGCTCTAATGGCAACGGGACCTAGCAGTTCTTTTTAGCTGTGGTCGGAGCCTTGGGCAAGTCACTTGACCCCCCTCCAGATCTCAGTTTACTCAGTGTTCCAGAGGCTCCCAGTGTAAGGATTTAATGGAATGAGACCTGTGAATTGCCCCCGTGCAGGGTGAGCAGCAGCGTCAGCTCGCTTCATGATCAGCTAGCTGGGTCCCCTAGCAGTTTGAGCCGCCCGGACCCCCAGAGCAGCACTTGGTCCCGCACGGCCAGTGCCCCTCACCTTATCCTCCCCAGCTGCCTTCTCCATGAGCACTTGCTCCCCACCCCACCCCCTCACCTCCAGGGCCAAGCAAGAGGGCAGAGATGGGGTCTGACTCATGTATGTTCCTGGAGCCAGACAGGGCTGGGCGCAGGGGTTGCGGGGGTGGGGGGAGCCTACAAAATCTGTGTGTGGGCTGTGCTGCTTTTCAGAATTGGCAGGACCATCTGGAGATGGGGAAAGTGAAACGAAGGGGTCAGAGNTCGACCTGGGCGCCGATTTGTGGGCCGCGAGCCAGTATGTGCTCAGCGGTCGCTACCTGTGGGCCGCGCTGGTGCTGGCGCTGTTGGGCCTCGCCTCGGTCGCGCTGCAGCTCTTCAGCTGGATCTGGCTGCGCTCCGACGTCTCCAGCCCGCTCGCGCCGAAGCCCCCTGGGCGGCACCTGGCGCTGTTGCATCTCCTCCAGCTGGGTTACCTGTACAGGTGAGCGCCCCGCCCCTGGGGAGCGAGAAGGGGGGAACGGAGGTCACGTCACCTCCTGCTCCTGGGCTGACCCTGGGACACGGAGGCGCGGAGAGGAGAGGACTGCGACCCAGAGAGGAAACTAAGCCCCTCCTAGTTTAAAGGGCGCCCCTCCCACAAGGTGAACTCCTGGCCTCTGATGGAAGAAAATTCCGGCTGACGGCCCTCAGAGCTCATCACTCGAGCTTCCTGGCACAAGTGAAGAAACGGGGACCCAGAGAGGAAACTGAGGCACACGACTTGGAGTCAGGCCCTTCGGGATCCACACCTGGCTTTACCAGCTGTGGCCTCCTTCCAGGCTTTTTCAGAGCCTCAGTTCCCTCCTCTGTTAAAAGCAGGTTGTCATCCGGAGGTGGGTGTGGCGGGCAAACCCGTCATGAAGGGCGCAGCGCCTGGCAGGGGCGGACTCTGCTCTAATGGCAACGGGACCTAGCAGTTCTTTTTAGCTGTGGTCGGAGCCTTGGGCAAGTCACTTGACCCCCCTCCAGATCTCAGTTTACTCAGTGTTCCAGAGGCTCCCAGTGTAAGGATTTAATGGAATGAGACCTGTGAATTGCCCCCGTGCAGGGTGAGCAGCAGCGTCAGCTCGCTTCATGATCAGCTAGCTGGGTCCCCTAGCAGTTTGAGCCGCCCGGACCCCCAGAGCAGCACTTGGTCCCGCACGGCCAGTGCCCCTCACCTTATCCTCCCCAGCTGCCTTCTCCATGAGCACTTGCTCCCCACCCCACCCCCTCACCTCCAGGGCCAAGCAAGAGGGCAGAGATGGGGTCTGACTCATGTATGTTCCTGGAGCCAGACAGGGCTGGGCGCAGGGGTTGCGGGGGTGGGGGGAGCCTACAAAATCTGTGTGTGGGCTGTGCTGCTTTTCAGAATTGGCAGGACCATCTGGAGATGGGGAAAGTGAAACGAAGGGGTCAGAGTCATGTGACAAAGTCAGGATGTCCAGATCTTGCCTTGAGTCTCCAGGAGTGGGCGAGAGGAGCTTTGAATGTTGCAGTTTCGCCTGAGGGACTGGCCAGGCATCAATAACATCCCTGATGAACACGAAGGGGCACAGATGTTACAGTCCTGGCAGCCTGCACTGAGCCCTGAATCGATAACAGCATCGTGTATCTTCTATTTTTGCTGAGCATGAGTCGGACAGACTGTATTGAGCTTTGCTTGAGAAAACAGGGTCTCTGTTCCAGCCTGTGACTAGACCGAGGCCTCTGCCAGGGCACTGGGGATCAACCCCACAACCTGGGCAGGCCTGTCTGTTCTCTTAGCATGTTGTCAAGACCATCCAGGGGAACTGAGGGTAAATGTCTAATTAATGAATTCGAAATGAATGAGTGGGTTCACCTCCCAAGAGCCAACTGAGATCAGTTCTGGGCAGGCGAGATCCTGGGGCATCCTCCACCTCCCTCAAGTCAATGGGTCACTCAGGTCTGTCTGTCCAACCTCTGGACCCTCTCTCTCATTTGAAAAATTTTTATTTATTTTTGGCTGTGCTGGGCCTTCCTTGCTGTGTAGGTTTTCTCTCGTTGCAGCAAGCTAGGGCTGCTCTTTGTTGCGGTGCACAGCCTTCTCATTGCAGTGGCTTCTCTTGTTGTGGAGCATGGGCTCTAGGCAAACAGGCTTCAGTAGCTGCAGGGCGTGGGCTTAGTTGCCCCAAGGCATATGGCATCTTCCCTGGGACCAGGGATCGAACCTGTATCCCCTGCATTGGCAGGTGGATTCTTAGCCACTGGACCACCAGGGAAGACCTCTCTGGACCCTCTTAACTCTGCCCCGTCTTTGTTCCCATCACTCTGGGCAGGCCTCTCCAATAGATCCCTAGGTGCTCTTTCTATAGCACAGTAGGACCTGTCTCATGTGCTCAGAAGATCTCCATGGCTCCCCTTCCCCACAGGATCCTAAGAAATTCTTCAGTTCAGTTCAGTCGCTCAGTCGTGTCCAACTCTTTTCGACCCCATGAATCCGCAGCACGCCAGGCCTTCCTGTCCATTACCACCTCCCGGAATTTACCCAAACTCCTGTCCATCGAGTCAGTGATGCCATCCAGCCATCTCATCCTCTGTCATCCCTTTCTCCTCCTGCCCCCAATCCCTCCCAGCATCAGGGTCTTTTCCAATGAGAAATTCTTAGGCTTGCTGAAATTTGAGAATGATCACTTTAGGCACTTTCATGGTACATCTTTCAAATTCAGACAGCTTGGAGTCCAAATCCTGTTTCCACTGCTCATTCGCTCTTTGGTCCTGTTTCCCCATCTGTAAAACGGGGATGTTGTAAAGGAGGAAATGGGACAAGGTTAGTGATGAGCTTGGAATGGTGGCTACTGCAGGAGCAGGAGCAGTAATCTATCCCCATTTCACAGATGAAGAAACAAGTTCAGTGAGGTTAAGTCGCTTGCCCAAGGTCCCATTGCGTGTATGTGACAAGCCAGGATTGGAGCCTGTCTGCATCTATTCAGTGGGGAGAGAAGGAAGACTGCCACTGGATGCTAACCGGGCCCCTTGGGGCATCGCGTGTGCTGCCTAGGTGTGTGCAAGGGCTGCAGCAGGGGCTGCTGGTGTGGCGGCAGGAGGTCCCCTCTGAGTTTGACCTGGCCTACGCTGACTTCCTCTCCCTGGACATCAGCATGCTGCGACTCTTCGAGACCTTCCTGGAGACGACACCGCAGCTCACCCTGGTGTTGGCCATCATACTGCAGAGCGGCNGGGGCATCGCGTGTGCTGCCTAGGTGTGTGCAAGGGCTGCAGCAGGGGCTGCTGGTGTGGCGGCAGGAGGTCCCCTCTGAGTTTGACCTGGCCTACGCTGACTTCCTCTCCCTGGACATCAGCATGCTGCGACTCTTCGAGACCTTCCTGGAGACGACACCGCAGCTCACCCTGGTGTTGGCCATCATACTGCAGAGCGGCAGCGCTGAGTACTACCAGTGTGAGTGTCGGGCCCAAGGCCAGCCACCCCTGCCCACCACTCCCCGACACCCCCCCGCACCTTCATGCCTTGGGAAAGTTGCCCTCAAATGTCAGAAAGGTTTTCTCTTTTTCATAAAGGCTGTTTAGAAAATAGGAGAATGTCCTTTAGAGAGGCAGGTCTGGGTTGCAATCCGAAGTCATGCCCCAGCCTTGAGTTTGGACAAAGAGGACTCTCTCTCTCTGAGCTATTATTCTCCTCTGTAAAATGGACATAGTCGATGATCCTTCCTCATAAGGTGGATGAAAAGCTTTTGAGTGAAGTGATGCATAGAAGGCCTGGTGCCTAATAAGTCTACAGAATTTTTGCTGTAGTAGTTTTACTATTTTTACTAGTTTGAACATAACAGATAATGTATGCTGGGTGCCTAATATCTAATAAGGAATCAGTTAATCAACAGAGAAATTATTGAGCACCTTTGTACACTTAAGTCTCTATGGAGCACCTCTGTGCCTGTCCGTCCGTGTGTTAGAGACACCACAGTGAATAAGCAGACAGACACAGCCCCTGGCCTGTCAGGACCACAGACTGTAAAGCATGCAGTTACAGTAAAGCCAGTGGAGTGATTTGAAAAGGAAGAAAGCAGGTGGCTTCATAAACCACAGGAGAGGTTTGTGCAATGAACAGCTTTGAGAGGGTTTTTAGGGAAGTGAGTTGCCCAAGGTCACATGCCAACTGGCCGCCAAGTTAGGACTCCAGCTCACATCTGATTCAGGATCTCCACTTTCCCGTCTCCACCCTCACACACACATGTGGCACAGCCTCCCGAGGAACCAGTCCCGGCTCTCTCTGGCCTCAGTTTCCATGGTCGTACAAGTTGGGGAGTTGGACTCCATCTTCAAGGGTCCTTTCCGTTTGCTCATCTGGTTCTGCAATATTAATTGGGGAAAAACAAAACAGTAGTAGCGGCTGTCACGATTGAGCCCCTGCTGTTGGTCAGCACGGTGCCAAGTGCCATGTCGTCGTTGTTACATTTATAGCACCCTCTACCTCCGTTTTACACGTGAGGAAAGAGGGGGCTGCAAGGTGACGGGATTCTCCCTGGGATGCACAGCACTCATTGGGCACATACCGTCAGCCCTCTCCGTGGATTCTGCTCCCGCAGAATCCGAGGGCCAACCCTATTACCCCATTTTATATTAGGGACTTCAGCGCCTGTGGATTTGGGGAACCAATCCCCTGTGGATTCTCAGGAATGGCTGTGTTTTTCTCTATTTGAGACCAGTGGGTATCCAGGACCAGGGCTAAGTAGAGACCATCTGCCCTGTGTGTATGGACCAGTGGGGATGGGAAGCTGAGGGAAGAAGTGGATTTTCCCGACTTTTGTTTAGCAAACATTTCTTCAGCTGCTGCTATATGCCAGCTGCTAGGCTGCTGAGGGATCCCAAGGGGGAAAAATCTGTTTTCTACCCTGAAGGAGCTCAGAGATAAGAAAATAAGACTCCAGACAGAGGTGGGATGTTACAGGACCTGCACGGCGGAGATGGGTGGGATGGTGTCAGGATGGGTGACTCTAGGGGACAGTCAAGCCAGAACTTGCAGGGCAAGGAGGAGTAGGCCAGAGGAAATAGGGAGTGGGTCTCCCTAATAAGCAAGGGCACAGCTTGTCCGGTCAGAGAATACGGCACGTGGGGCAGCTGGAGTAACATCAGGCAGGCAGAGACCCTGAGGGTGGGGTAGTTAGAGCCCACAGAGCTGATTCCAGGCTGGGAGTGGGTTCCCGACCCACAGCAGGTTCCCAGAGAACATCTGTTGACCGAATGAGGTAGGAAGGGGGGCAGGGAGGAAGCTGTCTAGAGATGCTTCCAGCCCTCCTTGGAGGGCCTGGTGCTTCTAGTCTAGGACGGGCAACCAGGAGGTGGGAGGCAGATGTCTTGGAAAATCAAAACCAGGGCCTGGTCCGAGGGTGGAAGGGAGGGGTGTAGGGGCTGTTCTAGCCGCAGCAGGGACATCCCTTCTGGCCCCCAGGAGGCAGCTTCATCTAGAAGCTTGTCGTCACCCTGTGGGATTTCCTACTTCCCTTTCTGAGGTTAAGAAAAGGGGAACTGGACTGCTGGGGTTCTGATTCAGGAAAGGCATGGACTCTTCAAGGAAAGGAAGGATTTCAGAATGTGCTCAGGGTGGGGCCAAGGCCCAGGGGGTACCTGATGCCGGGTGACGAGTGCTGATGAGAGTGTTAAGTCACACAGTCTCATCCTTGAAAAATGTAACAGGGGTAGCACTTGAAAGGTTTGTGGTGAAGGACAGGCTCCATTTGGATGGGAGCTCTGGTAGGGTTGTGTGGACTTACTGTGCTCCAGCTGTACTTTTCAACAAACTGGGAGCTCTGATACCCACTGCATTGTGGCCACAAGCCCTCCGCAGTGCTCACCACCTCGGGGGAGTGCCTGCAGGCTGCCTGCAGGGCTCACCCGTCTACTCTTCTTCACAGGGGTCAGCATCTGTACGTCCTTTGTGGGTATCTCATGGGCGCTGCTCGACTACCACCGGGCCCTGCGCACTTGCCTCCCCGCCAAGCCTCTCCTGGGAGTGGGCGCCTCCGTGATCTACTTCCTGTGGAACCTGCTGCTGCTGTGGCCCCGGGTGCTGGTCGTGGCCCTCTTCTCAGCCCTCTTCCCCCACTATGTGGCCCTGCACTTCTTGGGCCTGTGGCTGGTGTTCCTTTTCTGGGTCTGGCTGCAGGGCACGGACTTTATGCCAGGTCCCCGCTCTGAGTGGCTGTACCGGGCAACTGTGGCCACCATCCTGTATTTCTCCTGGTTCAACGTGGCTGAGGGCCATACCCGAGGCCGCGCCACCATCCACCTGGTGTTCCTGCTGAACGACAGCCTTCTCCTGGTGGTGGCCTGGGCGGCTCAGAGCGCCTGGCTGCCCAGCGGGTGCCTGCTGCGGAGCCTGCTGCCTGCGGCCGGCGTCTGCTTCCTTCTGGGGCTGGCTCTGCGGCTGGCCTACTACCGCTGGCTGCATCCTAGCCGCCACTGGGAGCCTGACCAGGTGGACGGGACCTGGGGTCTCCGCGCCCTTGAGGAGCGTCAGCTCCCGCAGAACAGACGCATAGCCCACCTGGCTAAGAACTTTTTCCCCAAGCTGAGGGATGAAGCTGTTTTGCCATGGAAGGGAGAGGTGAATGGTTTCCTTTGAGGCAGGGTCAGACCCAGCCAGGGAGACTCGAGGCCAGATGGAATCATTTGGTAGAATGAAGATAAGCTACTAATGCTGCTATGGGCCTTGATTTGCTCAATGAGCCCTTGATGCCTGATCTGTGCCAGGTACTGGAGATGAGAGTTAAGACAGAGGTCCGCCATCAAGGAGGAGAACTAGATGAGAAGGGCTGGGCTCTGCTGGGTCGAGGGCCCCAGTTTTGTATGGAACACTTTGGGAGGAAAGAAGAGACCCTCCACGGCACTCCTCCCCCACCCACATAGGCCAGAGCATCCGTGTTGGCATTTCTACCTCCTTGGCTACCTCTGAAATAACTGGTGGAGGTGCTCTTTCACCCTTGGTTGCCCTGCCCAGGGCTGAAAGGCCCCAGAACCTCCAGGATGTATTCTTTGGAATTGTCCCCCTCCAGTCATTCAATTCATTCAGCAGATGTTTACCAAAGGCCTTTTACGTGCCAGGAGCATCATTCTGTTCTTCGCAGATCAGCTGCCATTTGTTTCAGCCCCTACCCTCTCCAGCTACCCGAGAGCAGGCTTTCATGCTAGAAGCCAGGGATGCCCAGCTGCCTGGAGTGCAGCTGGCCCAGCCTCTGCCCCAGCTCTCAAGGGGCGACCTTTCAGCCAGGTGCCTTGTGAACCTGTGGTCTGGGCCACGGCTCAGCCTGTTGAGTATTTTTTTATACTTCAGGCGGTGTTATTTTCTACCTCAGAGTCTGTGCGGGAGGAAGAGGTGTGTGTTTCTATGTCTCTGTGAGAGACACGTGTATGTTGTTTTTGTTGAACAGTGTTATTAGATTATTATTAAAACCTCATGGTATCTTCCAACCTAACTGTGTCATTGAATCTACTGCCAAGTTCAAAGCTGCCTGGAAAAAAGGGGTCAGGGACACACAATCCACCGCTCAAAGATGGTAAAGCCCCTGGGGCCAGAGAAGAGGGCTGGCTGAGCCAAGACTTCTCCGTCTTGTCTTCTGAGCATCAAGAGCTGGTGAGCCAGTGTGAGGATGACCTTTCAGGTGAGCATCAGAACCCAGATCTGGGCTGACTGTATTGTGTGCTCTTAACCAGCTCTGCTGGGCCTGGAGGAGTAGCCACAATACTTGGTACCAGGAAGTGAATACAGGAGTGCAGATGAAGAAAGGCCTTTTTGCTGGGAGCTCAGTGGGAGTGTGGTAGTGATGACAGGGGATGTGGATTTGGGCTATGGTGTTGGGGAGGTGGAACTTTTGCTGTTCTGGGAGGTCTGTGGTTTGGAGAAAGAAGGAGCAGTCAAAGGGTGCTGGAGACAGAAGGAAAGGTTCATCACCACTGGGAGGGGACACAGGAGGGTCTATTATTCATTCATCTGGTGGAGACACAATAAACAGAATCTATCAGACAGTGTTAAGTGCTCAAAGAAAAAGAAGATAGGGGAAGTGTGTGTGTTAGGAGTGGAAATTATTGATATAATTTCATATAGAATGGCTGGCAAGGCCTCCCTGAGGAAGTGATGAGCCCTAAAGGAGGTGAGGGTGACATGTGCTTTATCCCGGATGCCAAGTCAGCAGTGCCTGGATGAAGGAAGGCTTGTAACAGTCATGTTGGCCTGGGGCCAAGGCTGACAGATGAGGGCTGGGAGCAGACAGGCTCTGGGAAGATGATGCTGGTGCTTTGTATACACACAGAATGGTAGAGGCAGAAAGCATCTCCAGGATCACTCAGTTCAATGATTTCCAGACATTTGAATTTCATGAACTAGTAAAATGGTCAACATGTTTGCCAAGTTAATTTTAATAAAAAGGGGTAGTAAGGACTTCTCTGGTAGTCCTGTGGCTGACTCCATGCTCCCAAAGCAGAGGGCCTGCCTGGGTTCGATCTGTGGTCAGGGAACTAGACCCCACATGCCGCAACTAAGAATTTACATGCTGCAATGAAAATTGAAGATCCCTCATGCTGCAACTAAGACCTGGCACAGCCAAATAAATAGCATTTTAAAAATACTATGTATGTATTATGTATATATGTGTGTGTGTGTATATATATATATATATATAAAGGCAGTAAAAACTACCACCATCTATTATCTATATAGCCTTATGAAAGGATATGTAACTTCAAAAAAAGACCATTCTTTTAATTGAATATATTTAAACACACACACAAAAGCAAAATTGTTTTTCTTCTCAATTCAGAGGGAATATCAAGGGTTGAGACCTCAAGAGGGCAGGCCTGACCTTTAGCAATCCCTAGTCTTAGTGGCCAACCTAGCTACAAACATAAGAGGTTCTTAAGGAAACCACTCAAACGAATACTTGCTATCAATTATACTTCAGTAAAATAGAAATGCTTGCCACATTTACTTTTCTCTACTTCTTCCTGTGATATGTGGAAGACTAGGCTCAGGGGAGATCATCTTGGCTAAACTCTCTACATAGACTCCCTTTAGATGAAACTGTCAAATGAGGATATGTCTGTAGCTTAAAAAGCTGTGGAATCAAGTGGTTTCATTTGTAATTAAATACAGAATCAAGAATTTTAAAGATGACAGCAATATTACTTGCAATTAAAAATTTCTTTCGAAGATTTCTATTTTCTTTTTAAATGTTAAGAACCTTGTTTTTGAAGAATAAAGAAACTCTTGATTTGCTCNCAGGTTTACTGAAGAGCACTGGGTTCCCTGGATGATTCATTTTGGCAAAGAGGAGCCAGGAAGCTCCCATTACGGCACTGCCCAGGGAGCGTCCTCACCTCTTTTAGCCAGTTTCAAGTTCCTTTTGCAAAGACCTAAGCTGTGCAGTCAGAGCAGGAGGGAAAAGGCCATCGAAAAAGGAGTCCCAAGGCATACTCTAGGAATAAAGAGCTCCCAGCAGGCAAGCGGAGGAAAGTGAGTGAGTGTGTGTGCGTGTGCACTTGTGTGCATGATGCACGGACCGCTCTGCAGTCTCACCAGCCTGAAGCACAGCAGGCCGGGTGGCCTATGTGCAGGTCAAGAAACCCAACAGCTCTACTGGCAGGACGGGGTGGGTGTGGAGGGGCCTGGAAATAAAGATCCACCATGCACCCTAGAGCACGCTAAGATCAATTATCAAGCAAGACAGACCAGCATCTGGGCAACTATGGTGAACTCGGACCAAGAAGGTCTGCCTCAGACTATATATCCTCCCCCGTGCAAAGGAAACAGGCTGAAGAGGCAGCTTGGTGATGAACACTGATTTGAACTCCTCTCCAAACACCTCTTCCCTACAACTGAGTTATGAAGCACTTTCTCAATCCATTCTGAAGGAATGTGTACACCAGCCTTTCTCTGGGTGATCTGGCATTAGAGGGAATCTGGCCCCTTTTGTGCTGGGAGCATCCCCAAGTGGATACGCTGAACCTCTGAGTGTGAGCAGTGATGGCTGTGGTTGGTCAAGGATGCCACCTGCTAAGGACCCAGACTGCATCTCTCTGAGGTGCCTATAAAATCACCTCTCTCCATGCAACCTGGGAGAGGCTAAACTTCCTGAGCTCTGAGGAAGTTTATGTGGCCTGAGCACATGCCCAGGCTGCTCATGGAGGGTGGGGCATCCACAAATACAGCTGGACTGAAGGTTGTGACTCATGCCTGGGCACTCACCCAACTTCCCAGAGGTCAGGTTGGGAGATGTTCCTGCATTTGGCCCACGGTTGAGTTTTCAGGCATGGCGAAGGGGATCTACAACCTCATTTAAATCAGGTGAGTTTTTCTGGCTTTCGAGTTTCCCATCTTAGAAAGGAACTTGAGAAGTGGGAAGCGGATCCCATGGGAAAACTGGGCTTTGATCACAGCCATTTGGTCTTCAGTTTCAGGCCGAGATCTGGGTAAATACATGCCCAGGACACCACTCACAGGGCTTAAAGGATTCAGAGCATGAAGCCAAATCCCTTAGTAGTTTTGGCCAAAATGCGGTTATGAGCCTTTTCTCAGACTTGATTTGACCACTTGAGTCCAAAGCCTGGGGACTGGCCAGAGCTGTGTGTGGGGGTGGATATGAGGTGCACAGGGTGGACTAGCCTGGCACTGATGACTAAAAAGGGGGAGGTCTGGTGGGGATGGCCTCTGTTGGGGAAGGGCGCTTCTCTGCAGGAGGAAAAGTTAGAATCTTCCTCTTTTAAGGGCCAAAGAAGTGGAAATTCCTAAGAAGCCTTAGGTCTCCTCTCCAGTTTGAAGGTAAGCCCTCGTTAGCTTTGACGAAGAGTCAAGCTGAAGGCTGAAAATTTACTAAGTAGAGTTTCTAGGGTTGTGCCATTTGGTCAAAAAGGGAGAGGGACTGGGAAGGGGACTAAGGCTTCTAGGATGGGAAACAGCAAAGTCTAAAATTAATCAGTGTCCCAGGCCCCACAGTTCAGCCAACCAGGAGGCGGAAGAGTGGGAAGGAGCCCAGCCTCGAGAGCAGACCACTGGAGCAGCTAAGGAGGAGCTACTGTCACAGAGAGGTATCTGAGATATTTCAGTTACGATTTTCCAAGGAAACTTTACACACCCCTTTCTTGCTAGAAAAAGAAAGGGGGAGGGGAATCTGCTTCAGAGAGACCAGACCCTTATCTATAAAAATAACATATACATTCACTGGGAGTATGTTCTACAGCTAAGGAGATTACAAAGACTGCAAGAGATGTTATTACAAAAGTCTGCTGCGTTTATCCTATCACAAGTTAATAGCAGTTCTCAATCTGGTCATGGATGCAGAGTGCAACTCTGCCCTAAGGATTTCTTTTTCTTCATTTTTTTGAAACAAAATAAAACAAACAAAAAAACCCCAGAAGAATTAAAAGCACTGTAGCTGCGGTGAGTCTATTGTTCTCTCAATCCAACTATCTCCCGCTCCTGTGCGAGGATGAACACGGGGCTGCAGCTCACACATGGCAAAAATCAGCTTCATCTCTTGCAGCTGTTGGTTTTGATTGTGTTCTCGCCAGCATTCCATGGAGAAAGAGAGAGAGAATTCCCAGTTGGTTCCAGTCTCCGGCTCCCTTCAAGGAGTGAAAAAGGAGCTCATGCGGAAGGCTCTTCATTCCAGTTTTTAGAGAAAATCAAGCTCCAAAGCCTGGTGGAGGGACACCAGGTCTCCGTGGTTTGTGATCCTCCAGAAGGGCATGTTGTGCTGGAAGGGGAGCAGGGGTAACTGGTTAACTCAACTTCTGGGAGCTCATATTCATCCATACCCCCTTCCTCCACAGACCTCTCCCCAAAGTACTTGGAACCCTCTCTTCGGCTACCCACATTGTAAGATCATTATATTGATCAAATTGTACTTCCCATGTGGCACAGTGGTCAGGAATCCACCTGCCAATGTAGGAGACATGGGTTTGATCCCTGTGTCGGGAAGATACTCTGGAGTAAGAAATGGCAACCCACTCCAATATTCTTACTTGGAAAATTCCATGGACAGAGGAGTCTGAAGGGCTGCATGCAGTCCATGGCTTGCAAAGAGTTGGACATGAGTGAGCGACTGAGCATGCACATAGGGACTTTGTATACACTTAACATACGTGAGCGATTTTAATTAGGTTTCAGTGGTGACTCTGTGCTTTCAGATACACTTGTTCCAGACACTATGTAGGATACTCAGATCAAGTAAGATGACCCATGTAAGAAATCAGTATTAATATAACATTATTTTGTAATATTACATTTTCACATACATCCTGGAATGTGAAGTCAAGTGGGCCTTAGGAAGGAAGCATCACTATGAACAAAGCTAGTGGAGGTGATGGAATTCCAGTTGAGCTATTTCAAATCCTAAAAGACGCTGTGAAAGTGCTGCACTCAATAGGTCAGCAAATTTGGAAAACTAAGCAATGGCCACAGGACTGGAAAAGGTCAGTTTCATTCCAATTCCAAAGAAAGGCAATGCCAAAGAATACTCAAAGTACCGCACAATTGCACTCATCTCATATGCTAGCAAAGCAATGCTCAAAATTCCCCAAGCCTAGGCTTCAGCAATACATGAACTGTGAACTTCCAGATGTTCAAGCTGGTTTTAGAAAAGGCAGAGGAACCAGAGATCAAATTGCCAACATCTGCTGGATCATTGAAAAAGCAAGAGAGTTCCAGAAAAACATCTATTTCTGCTTTATTGACTATGCCAAAGCCTTTGACTGTGTGGATCACAATCAACTGTGGAAAATTCTGAAAGAGATGGGAATACCAGACCACCTGACCTGCCTCTTGAGAAACCTGTATACAGGTCAGGAAGCAACGGTTAGAATTGGATATGGAACAACAGACTGGTTCCAAATAGGAAAAGGAGTACGTCAAGGCTGTATATTGTCACTTTGCTTATTTAACTTATATGCAGAGTATATCATGAGAAATGCTGGAAGAAGCACAGCTGGAATCAAGATTGCCAGGAAAAATATCAATAACCTCAGATACGCAGATGACACCACCCTTATGGCAGAAAGTGAAGAGGAACTAAAGAGCCTCTTGATGAAAGTGAAGGAGGAGAGTGAAAAAGTTGGCTTAAAACTCAACATTCAGAAAACGAAGATCATGGCATCCAGTCCCATCACTTCATGGGAAATAGATGGGGAAACAGTNTTATTTAACTTATATGCAGAGTATATCATGAGAAATGCTGGAAGAAGCACAGCTGGAATCAAGATTGCCAGGAAAAATATCAATAACCTCAGATACGCAGATGACACCACCCTTATGGCAGAAAGTGAAGAGGAACTAAAGAGCCTCTTGATGAAAGTGAAGGAGGAGAGTGAAAAAGTTGGCTTAAAACTCAACATTCAGAAAACGAAGATCATGGCATCCAGTCCCATCACTTCATGGGAAATAGATGGGGAAACAGTGGAAACAGTGTCAGACTTTATTTTTGGGGGCTCCAAAATAACTGCAGATGGTGACTGCAGCCATGAAATTAAAAGACGCTTACTCCTTGGAAGGAAAGTTATGACCAACCTAGATAGCACATTAAAAAGTAGAGACATTACTTTGCCAACAAAGGTCCGTCTAGTCAAGGCTATGGTTTAGTCAAGGCTATGGTTTTTCCTGTGGTCATGTATGGATGTGAGAGTTGGACTGTGAAGAAAGCTGAGTGCCAAAGAATTGATGCTTTTGAACTGTGGTGCTGGAGAAGACTCTTGAGAGTCCTTTGGACTGCAAGAAGATACTACCAGTCCATCCTAAAGGAAATCAGTCCTGGGTGTTCACTGGAAGGACTGATGTTGAAGCTGAAACTCTAATACTTTGGCCACCTGATGCAAAGAGCTGACTCATCTGAAAAGACCCTGATGCTGGGAAAGATTGAAGGCAGGAGGAGAAGGGGCTGACAGAGGATGATATGGTTGGATGGCATCACCGAGTCAATGGACATGGGTTTGGATGGACTCTGGAAGTTGGTGACGGACAGGGAGGCCTGGCATGCTGCGGTTCATGTGGTTGCAAAGAATCAGATGCGACTGAGCAACTGAACTGAACTGAACATTTTCTTACAAATAGTCTATTTTCTATTAGGTGCAGAGCTGCCGGCCCAAATCTTGCTCATGACCAAGATCCACAACATAGAGATCAAGGAAATAATAGTCCACGTTCGATACATGATACAGGATGCTTGGGGCTGGTGCACTGGGATGACCCAGAGGGATGGTACGGGGAGGGAGGTGGGATGGGGTTCAGGATGGGGAACACATGCACACCTGTGGCGGATTCATGTTGATGTATGGCAAAACCAATACAATATTGAAAAGTAATTAGCCTCCAATTAAAATAAATTTATATTAAAAAAAGGAAATAATAATCCCAGTATCTTAGGTGATCAGTCATGTACAAAATACTGTGTGCCATTCTGGAAGCCACATTTTAAAGAAAAGCTCTGAAAAACGTGAGTGGTGGAAAACATGTTCTATCAAGTCGATGGAGGTTAGCTTTACCAATCATCTTGTTCAGACTGGTTGCAAGTTACCTGGAATATTGAAAGTCCCGAGAACACAGTTCTTTTGGCATGGAGCTGAGTGTTTTTTCAAGCCTACTGCTCACAAATAATATTTTAAAAGGTCTTTAATATACAGAAGAGGAGGACTTCCCTGGTGTCCAGTGGTTAAGAATCTACCTTCCAATACGATCCCTGGTGAGGGAACTAAGATCCCAAATGCTCCAATTACTGAAGCCTGTGCCCTCTAGAGCCTGTGCTCAGCAATTAAGAGAAGCCTAAGTATCGCAACTACAGAGAAGCCCTTGCACACTTCAACAAAAATACCCATCACAGCCAAAAAAGAAAAAGAAAAAAGAGAGGAAGACTCGTGCTCAGCAGTATGAGATTAAGACCAGGAAGCAAAGGAGAAATGTTAAGTTCAATGGAAGGAGCAACATTCTAAGAACCTGAACGACCCAATAGTGGAACAGGATACCTGAGAAGCAGTTTCCTCATCCTTAGGCATACTCAAGCAAGGACTTGACAGAAAGTCTTCTGACAAAGAGGCTGCAGAAAAGATCCCTTACAGGGAGGAGACTGACCTGGATGGAGCTCCAAGACATTTTCCAATGGCTATAGTCTACGGCATCTACTTGGAGACATGAAGTCTGATAATACTTGAGTTGTTATCTTCCCCACTCCCTTCTTTAGACCAAGAAGCAGCAGCTCCTACATCCACTAGTGACTTCCCCAGAGGGCAACAAGCACTTTAAAATTAAAGTTTTGGAGATAACATAAAAAAAAAAAAAAAAAACCCAAAAACAAACCCTTGAAGAAAGTCCTTGAATTGCTACCTAGAGTGGCAAATGAAAACATAATTAGGTAATAATGCCACTGACTACCAAACGTAGTTCATTAACAGCTGCCGAAGGTTTGTGTGTTAACTAGATGGAAAAAAATCAGGGCAGATGGTTCTAGCTGGCAACCTAGTGCCTCCATGTCTAAGAAACTACTGGAAGAAAACTGAGGTAGAGAGGGAAAGAACTTCTGTAGGTCCATTTAGCAGATATAGATTCTCAAAGAGAGTAAGTAAACTGTCCAGAGTCACAGAGCTAATAAATGGATGCAATGAGACGTGAACGTGTCTTCATAGCCAAGACTTTTTCACCTGCTGTTCCTTGTATTAAAAAGGGATGACCTGGATTGGGACTGCTTAGCAAGGAGGTTAACATTGGGATAGCTTTTCCAGGGCTCAGGAGCAGGCAGGTCTTTCTCTAAACAACTCCCAGTTGATCACACTGGTTTTCTGAGAATCCAGACCCTAGGAAAGTCTGAATGATTGGTCTTTTGGGTAGTGGAGTCTCACCCTCTTGAGAAAGCACTGCCCTGTAAGATGAAGATGAGGCCCACATCAGGTTTAATCATGTGGCTTCCTTGTAGGAGGGCTCAAAGACTTTAAGATTTTTAGCATGGCAGGGAGAGAGAGGGGAGGATCTAATAACTTACAAGGAAAACTGCACGGGATGGGGGGGAAATGACCCTTTTGCTTTTTTTGATAGAAGAAAAATGGAGGCTTCCCTGTGGTTCAGTGGCTAAAACTCCATGCTCCCAATGCAGGGGCCTGGGTTCAATCCCTGGTCGGGGAACTAAATCCCACAAGCCACAAATAGGAGTCTGCATGCCACAACTAAAAGACCCTGTATGCCGCAACTAAGACCCAGCACAGCCAAATACATTTTTTAAGAAAGAAAGAAAAAAATGGGAGAGGAAGGGAAAACAGTGTAAATGCACAATAGACTGCTATAATTTCCGAGTTTTAGGATTCTTCTAATTGCTCAATGTATTTGCATATAGACTATGTTTTTTGCCATGGTTACCTGTTTGGCTGCAATTTCTTCATCTCGTCCATCTCCAATCACTACATATGTGACTTTTTTCCCAAACCTCGACACAATTCTCTCGAAGCAGCTCTCCTTACCTGATAAGAAAAAGACATTTCCTCTTAAGACATTCCTTCTTTTTTCAATATCAAAGAAAAGGGATGCTGCTAGGTTCACCTGGCTGTGCTTAGACAAAGTCAGGGCGGCAGCTAGAGAGCCAGCAGGCCCTCTGCCCAAAGAACGTGAAACTGTTCCATTCACACCACAGAATTTTTAGGCACTGGCTCCCTGGGTTCTTACTTTAGCAGTGAGGGTGAAGTCCCGAAGATCTTAGCGTGGGGGTTTCTATAAACACAGTGTGAGAGCTGTGCACACTTCCTCCCTCTTCCACAGCTCCTGGACTTCATGGCATACAGAGCAGTTTTCAAGTAATTCTTCCGCTTAAGATAATCTGGTGAGATGAGATCCATCCTCTCTTTCAGTAGATGGAAATACACCCAAACTTGCCCCAGATTACAAACGAGCCAGTGGCTAGACTCTGAGCCTCTAAGTCTAGGCTCTGGTCACTGTGCCATGAAGAAAGGATGATTTTTGAGGGGCAAACTATTAGTGAAAGAAAAAGATGAGGAAGTCCTTGATTCCTGTTGAGTAACTGGGAACAAACAGGCATTCACTTCCAACTCTACATTTCCGAGAGAAATAGTTCTAGGCTGGTCCTTATGTCTCTCAGGGGGGAGGAGCCAGAGTACTGATGAATATGGCAGCGAGGTGTGTCACAGCTGGAGTTCGCTCCCCTCATCTGTGTAACTACAACTGAGATCCTGTATCACTTTGACCGTGGGAAATGGGCAATTTAAAACCACTGCAGACAGTTCTTGGAAACACAGTAATGTATCAGAGCTCAAATCCCACCTGGAACCAACATCTAAATCTAAACGCGCACACATAACACTGCTGTGGCAAAGACACTATTTGCACAAGTAAATAAAATTATTTCTCTTGCTCTTCCTTCACCATCTCTTAGGCTTTATTTCTATTTCTGCCATATTCTTCAGTTAAGCAAGGCCCTAACTCTGCTTCCTTTTTTCATTCTGCTCCATTAACCTTCTTGTCCTTCCTGATTCAAGTGACTTCACACCAGGGCTCCTGTGTGAATAAGAAAAAGGTGCCTCTTCCTCAAGGCACTTGAATGCCATCTGCTGGAAAACTGTTGAATAAAATACACAACTATAGGAAATATACAAATCTCAGATGACTACAACATAAGTAACAAGAACCCTACACCCATACTCAGAAGTCCTAGGTGGTACAGCTGAGCAACTCCCAAGTCTGTGACAAGCCTAGCTCAGGCGGCACCTCAGACCTGGACCAGACTCTAGTGCACTCTTAATACAGGGGTCTTCAATCTCCCACTCAATACAAGGCTTAGTTTAGATGCACTTAGGTTCTTTTCAATGCTCCCACTTTACCACANTGGTACAGCTGAGCAACTCCCAAGTCTGTGACAAGCCTAGCTCAGGCGGCACCTCAGACCTGGACCAGACTCTAGTGCACTCTTAATACAGGGGTCTTCAATCTCCCACTCAATACAAGGCTTAGTTTAGATGCACTTAGGTTCTTTTCAATGCTCCCACTTTACCACAGCATTGTCACGCCTTACACTGATATCAAGCATTCAAACCATGTTTGCTGAGTAAACACATATTAATTTCATAAATGATTCAGGGGACGACATTAGTCCAGATCTTCAGCCCCAATTTAAGCATTAAATAATTCAACTAATAATGAGTTAATTTATGTTCTTATTAAGTGTTAAAAGTTGTGTGTCTAATTCCACTCCAACCATTATGTCCTTACTACCTAATCCAACCTCTGCTAGAGCCACAGTCAAATTTATGGTTTAGAGAAAAAACTTTTAGTAGGATCCTAAATCAGTAGGATTTTAGCAATTTCTCCTAAGACCTAACAAAGGGTAAGTCTTATATTTAGAAGACAGAGACACTGAGATGTTTTCATTGTCCTGGCCTGCATGATCAAGGAAGAAATATAATTAGGAATGTCTCCTCTAAAAGGATTAAGAATGAGTTATTAACAGCTCAGAGTAAAGTAGTAGCCATTTGAAAAAATAATTCCAACATACTTGGTAAATACACTTTCACTTTATACTTTCAAAACAATCCTAGAGATGAGCTTTCCTGTTCAGGAGGATGAGACCAATGAGTGGCAAGCTTACCAAATGTCAAGCAACAGAAGCTGTAACTGCAAGACACCCAGGCCTGTGGAGTAAGTTCTTGGGCTTCCTCTATTAGAAACACTTGCCATTTTCAGAAATGGTCTTGAGAATTCTCTTTAATGTCCAGATCAGAGTGGCTGTGCAGAGAACTGCAATTCTGAAATAATTTCAGAGGAGCTGAACAAACATTTCCTCTGCCCACTCTCATCGTACAGCTTTGTGAAGGAAAGCCTCAAGCCTCTCACTGTGGTTACCATGGCGCCAGGTACCACTGGAGCTCAGCTAATGAGCTCTGGACAAAATGAGAAAAGCACCAAATAAGCACACTTATTGTCAGAAGGAATAAAGTCACGTCCATTAGATTGATGAGCCTCTGAGTGCCAGGAAGCCGAATCAAGCACCACAGAAATCTACCTTTCAGGTGTGGGAACCTAAGTGAATGATCAGAGTTCTTTCAAAAGGCACAGTAAAGCAGTGGCAGCAGGAGCAAAATCTGAAGGGGAGGTTTCAGATATATCTCCCCAATCAAATCCCTTGTAAATGAAATAATTCAACCACACAAAAAAAGAACAATAAAAACATATCCCGGTATACCTACCACCAACACAGCTTTGTCAAACCTTAACACTTAAGAGTTGCTTTAGATAAAAGAAATATATAAGAATGAGGGTTTCCCTGGTAGATCAGTGGTAATGCCAATGCAGGAGACATGGGTTCAGTCCCTGTTTGGGAAGATCCCACATGCTGCAAAGCAACTAAGCCTGCGCACCACAACTATTGAGGCTGTGTTCTAGAGCCTGCGCTCCGCATCAAGAGAAGTCACTGCACTGAGAAGCCCGAGCACCACAGCTACAGAAGAGACTTGCTGGCTGCAACCAGAGCAAAGCCCACACAGCAACCAAGACCCAGCACAGCCAAAAGTAAAAAGAATTATATATACCAAGAGATAAGAATGAGATCATACAATTTGAAATTTTTGATGTATGCCTACTTGATGCTATTCTTCCTCCTCCTTTCTCCTCATGAGTCTACGTATCTATAAACAATGTATGGTTATTATTTTGAATATTTTTACTTTTATGTAAATTTTGCATATGGTACATATTATCTGCAATGTGTTTTTTTTGTGTGTTCAACACTTTTTAATACTAATCTTTAGGGATACATATAGCTTACTTACAAGGGCTTTATCGTATTCCATTGTTTCATGTCTATTTTCTGTTCACAGACAGGTTTACTTGCTATTTCTCATTATCTTTTACTATGAATAAGACTGCATAAAAAAAGTCCTTACATGTACCTACCTCCTTTTGCAAATGAGAATTACTCAAGGGAAGGAGCTGGCATATTTTAGGCTTTGCAGGTCATACGATCTCTGCTGCAACTATTCAAGTCTGCTACTGTCGTGTGAAAGCAGCTATGGAAATGATCAAGCATGGCTTCTGTTTCAATAAAACTTTACAAAAACAGGCAGTGGGCAGAATTCAGTATGTAGCTGTAGTCTGAGACCCTCAAAATAGTTTTTGTCAACCTAATAAATGGGCCATGTATCACATTTTAATTTGCATTTTCTTAATTTGCAGATCCTTAATCGACAAGGTCAAAAAACTTCTCATGCATTTACTAACAATTTGGGTTTCTTTTTCTGCAAATTGGCTGTTACAAGGTTTGTGCCTACTTTTTGTTTTACATTATGTTGCTTATTGATTTGCAGGAGTTCTTTACTAATTAACAAGTACATGTATTACAAATACCTTCTCTCAGTCTGTGACTTGGCTTGTCATTTTATGTCATCTTTCACTGCATGTGTAAAAGTTTCATGCAACCAAAATGATTGTTTTTTTCTGTTTTTTAAAACACTATTTTTGGGTTCTCTTAGATGAAATCCCTCCCTACCTCAAGGTCATACAGATAGTTTTATATTTCTCTTCAAAATTCCAAGTTTTGGTTTTCATGTTACATTTTTTATCCACCTGGGAATTTTAGTTTTGCAAATAGCGTAAAGAAGAAATCCAATTCTGCTTTTTCCCCCCATACAGAAAACCAATTATTCCAGCACCACGGACTGAGGGTAAGTCCCACAAGGACAGAGGATTCTGTCACAGCTATATTCCTAGTGCCCTGGCAATGCCTGACACCTTTTAATCTAGTGGATACCTAGAGTTCACCTTCACACTAGAGCTGTCTCCTCTGCTGCGACAGGGAAGCAGGAACTGTCGACACAGACTAAGGCGTCTGCAGGGGGCAGGAGACAGTTGTCACTGGACCTTCTACAGCACATACGATTAGAGTGCGCTGCCTTCTCAGCAGAACAAGCTGGTTTTATACGAAGTCAAAAAGAGTCAAAGTGAAGTCGCTCAGTTGTGTCCGACTCTTTGCAACCCCATGGACTGCAGCCTCCCAGGCTCCTCCGTCTATGGGATTTTCCAGGCAAGAGTACTGGAGTTGGTTGCTGTTTCCTTCTCCA
>SJYA01000201.1:45081-94352 GCA_006410615.1 Neotragus moschatus
CATACACAGTCTGATTTGATTTTCAAAACCTCTCTGGTAGTTTCTCATCTTACATGAGAAAACGGAGGCTCAGGAGATACAGTAATTTCCTGAAGAGCTAATAAGCAGGGGAATTAGGACTCTATCCTGGTCCTCATTTTTTTTTCTTTTTCTAACCATTTACAAATGTATTTTTCAGTAATAATAAGTGTACTCACATTGTTGAGCAACAGTTCTCCAGAACTTTTCATTTTACAAAATTAAAATTCTATACCCACCAAGCAACAACTCCCTATCTCCCCTTTCCCCAAGCTTCTGTTAACCGCCATTCTACTTTATGTTTCTATGACTCCAACTACTCTAGGAACCTTATATATAAGAGGAAATATATAGTATTTATCTTTTTGTGATTGACTTATTAGCATAATGTCTTCAGGGTTCATACATGTAGTACCCATATGACAGGATTTCCTTCCCTTTTGAGATTGGCTACTCTCCCACTGTATGTATATCCCACCTTTCATTTATCCATTCACTTGATGGACATTTGGGGTTGCTTCCACCTTGTGGCTTTTGAGAATAATGCTGCTATGAACATAGGCTTGCACGTATTTCTTTGGGATCTGCTTTGGATCCTTGTGGCTATATGCCCAGCAGTGGGGCTGCCGGATCACCTGACAGTTTGATTTTGAAATTTTCTGTGCAACAGCCATGCTGTTTTCCACAGCAGTTGCACCATTTTACAATCCTACCACAAGTGCACACGGGTTCCAAATTTTCTGCATTCTTGCCAACACTTGTTATTTTCTGTTTGTTTNTCTGCTTTGGATCCTTGTGGCTATATGCCCAGCAGTGGGGCTGCCGGATCACCTGACAGTTTGATTTTGAAATTTTCTGTGCAACAGCCATGCTGTTTTCCACAGCAGTTGCACCATTTTACAATCCTACCACAAGTGCACACGGGTTCCAAATTTTCTGCATTCTTGCCAACACTTGTTATTTTCTGTTTGTTTTTTTGATAGCAACCGTCCTAACAGGTGTGAGGGATTTAATCATTTTAAAGTACATAGCTTAGTCTTTTTAATCTGGTGTTTTTTTGACTATACTATACTGCAGTACTCTATGAAAGATAAATCTGAAATGAGGCACAAGTAGATTTCTAAACTAGGTATTATGTTCTTTCAAATGGAAACGAAAAGAGCACAAGACATTTTAAATCTGACAGACTTGGATTTGAATCCTGTGAAGCTGTGAAGTCCTGAGTCAACCCTAACTGCCTCATCAGTAATGTCAGGAGAAGAATGCAGAGGATTATAGATATACCCAAATGTAAAGTGTCTAACAGCAGGACTGGTAAATAATAAGAGCATCCTAAGTAGCAAGTATCACTGTAAGGCCAGTCACAAGAAACAGAATTGACGCCGTACCAATTTTGGTAGCACTGTAGATGTTTTCAATAGGAAATATTTCTCCTAGCCCATATAGGAGGACCTTGGCCAGAGCTGGAACCAGTTGGGTTGTAGTGATCAGAACATTTACACAATTCTTTCTGCAAGGGAGAAAAAGACAATAAAAAAGTGAAATCAAACCAACCTGGGAACAAGAACTCAAATGAATCTTCTCTGTAGGATCTACTTGTGCAAAATGAACCTCAAAGCTCCTGGTGTGGCATTTGCTCAGCGCCAAGGCAGAGATTCTGTGGTGGACACAGAGCAGCACCCTGCTCTCCCCTCATTTGCATTCTAGCTCACTGCACTGCTGGCAAACGCCATGAGCCCACGGCACTGACACCGCAATACGGGAACATGACGAGGCTTCCAGCTGCAGTGGTACTTCATCTCAATGCATCTCGGACCTTAAAGGAGATCGGACTTCAGTCCTCTCTGCTCGTCACACAGCGGCAACACAAAGGTCAGAATATACATTCGTTTCACAAGTCTTTTCCCTTCACAGATATCCATCGGTGGGTGTCAGCTTCTGTTTACTAGGCTGTATGTCTGGAATTCTTGCTTTGAAGGAGGGAGGAATAAGGCTGTTTTTATTTCCCATTCTAAGCTTTGAGCTCAAATCGCCTTAATCTGCTTAATGTACCCTTTTTCTTTTGAATCCTGTCTTCCTGAGTAGGCTGTGCTACATTTGTTTGGAGCTTCCTGTATTTAGGATGATATTTGTAAAGTTTCCCCCATGTATTCTTCGATATTATCAGGCCCATCCACCTCCAGTGCTGGACACTCTGGGTTACTGAGTATAATTTTGTGAGCAAAAAGTAAGAGGAAAGAAAAAGATGTTCAAAACTCTAAGGCATGCTGTTAGAGTAAAATGGCCTTGCCTCCCACCTATGAATCCTTGCCTGCATCACTGAACTCCTCTCGCCCTTCCCTACAGCCTGTTTTCGAGAATGGCCTTACTCTGGACCAGGGTGGGAGAAAGAATCTCTCTGGGAGGATGAGACCTAGAAACAGCACTTCCATACCTGGACTGGATGAGAAGCAAAGACTTCAAGGCAGTTCCTAACCAGGAATCTGTTAAAACCTCAATTTCTGCTCTTAGTCTCTGCAGTGCTTCCTTTCTCTGGGGACTGAGGAGCCCTTTGGGAATAAAAGAAGACACAGTCATCATTTGACAAGACACGTGCTGGCATCGAGAAGCAACTTCTAAATGCAATTTGGAAATAGTGTGTTACTGAAATATCTACTGAGCTAACACTTCCTCTCCTTGATAAGGCCCTGGAGTAGCCTACTCAACGTGCCTTTTTGACTCTTTCCACCAGAGGCTTTCGCTTGGTGGGGCATACACACAACAGAATCAGCTGAGAGAAACACTGTGATTAGGATCTGGCTCAAGCTCGTTCTTTCATTAACCAACCAGTAACACCATCTGNTCCTCTCCTTGATAAGGCCCTGGAGTAGCCTACTCAACGTGCCTTTTTGACTCTTTCCACCAGAGGCTTTCGCTTGGTGGGGCATACACACAACAGAATCAGCTGAGAGAAACACTGTGATTAGGATCTGGCTCAAGCTCGTTCTTTCATTAACCAACCAGTAACATCATTTGCAGACTGGTGGACCATACTTTGAGTAGCACTGCTATAGATGTGACATCAAGAACCAACAAAGGGGGAACAATTACAGATGGAAAATCCCACGGCACTTCCAGTCTCTAAAGAAAACAAAGCTCTGGGAGGAAAGAAGGCTGCCTAAGAATACAGAGCAATTGGTGTCTTTTGGTCTCAGAAATCTTCCCACTGACATATACTGCTCCCAAGGTGATGATGGTGCTTTCACCTTCTTCAGAACACATCAACCTGAGCTTCCAGGTTGAATCACCAAATTCTGATCATCTGTACTTACTTCTGAAACAACTCCAGCTGATGAGAGACTGAAGCACTGCTTTAAGATCAGATAACTAAGCACAAAACAAAAGAGTTCATCTGACTGGAGCATGTTATCAGATGCTTGAGTTAGAATATTCAAACAATAAATCTGGCTCTAATTTTTCTACAGTGAAGGTAAAAAAAAATTCTACTACCAGTAAGCCATAAAAACAGAAATCAAGTAGAACTGTTTATAATTTATTTTCAGACAGATGGTTTCACAATGTAAGCCTGCAATTTGATGACTCTCAACATTTCTGATAAAACAAAAACCAAACAAATATATGTCATGTATGACATACACAAGCATGCCTATGTCATAGATTGAATTACTATGATGCAGCACTTTTGTTAATTCACTTAAAAAAAAATACAGGTGGATATTACTTTTAATGTTTCCCAGAGTAGGCTCCAAGGATTCTCAAAGAGGGTTATAAAGCACTTTCTTCAGGAAACCAGGTCGAGACACTCACTGGGCAGAAATGGACCAGACACATAGGTTGTATATGAAAACTAACAAAAGAAAGCCTAATATCTGTGAGAGAGAAAAAAGAAAATGACCTGATTGCCAAAATAAAAAGTACTGGCTCTGAGGCCTCTCTTGACCCAGGGTCATATATTTCTAGGCAGTCCAGGGAATCCCTGAAACTTCACGCAATGTTCTGTGTGGATGTAGGTGTTTAAGGGTGATGGTTTAGAGTTTTCAATATTTTCTTACAAGGGCATGTCACTAAAGAAGGGTATGTATGAATGTAAAGTGCACTGGACTGAGAGTCCAGCTGTGGTATGGTCACTAACTTGCTATGTGACCCACCCTTGTGATCCTCATGATGGACCGTCAGTTTTCTCAAATGCAAAATGAAGGATTTAGATTAGTTCTCTACTAATGTCTCTTCTCATTTGAATAATCTATGGCTAATTAATTCCAAATATATTAATTTTAGGCATAATGGCACCTGATATGTGAGACATATCTGGGCAGAAAGGAAGTCCAAGGTCCTTCAAATCACAATGCATGATACTGCCAACCTATCAAGCTGGACCTAGTTTTCCATCCACTATAAACCTGGTTGCTAATTTTACCTAACTTGTCCTGATGGCTAGATAAATGTCCAAAAATATGGCAACCTCTTAAATATTACTGATAGTAGTTGTGAGTCCAGAAAAAACACATGCCATTAAACATAAACTATGGAACACATTTCCTTTAAAAAGGAAAGCTGTCTAAAAAGAACAAGAGAACTTGGTGAAGTGATGCTAAGCGTCCATGAGGAATGCAGAGGTTCCTCCTCCCAGGGTGTCAATCAAAGCCCATTTTTTAAATACAGAGTTAAAATGTCACTGTGTCACAAATTCATAATCCAGGAGCTCTAAGGTAAACCCTGTAAAGGAAAATAGGAAATCAGAACAAAAGAGAAAATTAGCTGGTTATATGCCACACTTACCACCCACGTTGCTTTTATGCTTATCATAGATTTCTCTCACTTTTCGGTAACGGAAAGCCAATTTCCTCATCCAGTCCACACCTCCCTGGACACCCACAGAGGAACCATGGCTGCCACTGCCTCCTGAGCCGCTGAAACCATCTGTCGAGAAACTGTAGTTGCTGCAGAGAGAAAGGATGACGAAAATGAAAACCTACAGCACAGAGTTCTCGGCTGAAGGCCACCTGAGATTCTCTGTCCCATTCCATAGGCATCTGACATCAAAGCCGTGAGACTTCTTCCTTAATCTCTGTATGTCAGAGGCTATCTTCCATCGGTCCGCCATCTCACCCCTGTTACTTCTACCAAAGAAAGGATGGAGAGGGAGACCAAGACGGGCAGGAGCAATTCGAGCGTCAGCATCCCGTAGAGGCTGGCTTCAGAAAGACCATCCTTTCACTAATGATAGATGACATCTTACAGTGAGAAAAAGCCTTCAGAATATAAAATTTTTGTACACCCCCACAATATGATTCCAACTATGTGAAAAGGAGAACTGTGAAAAAATAATGGGAGGAACAAACCCCAAGTTCTAGTAACAGAAAGAAAATGGGAATGTCTTCCTTCAGGGGCCTGTCGACTCGTTTGTTAAGTTCACAGGCCACTACTCCTCTCTTCTAACTCCACTCCCTTCGGGTACAGACTGTATTTGAATGCAAACCGAATGTGGTGGAACTGATGGTGTCAGGCTTTAGAGACCAGACTCCTCTTACAGGGCTTGCTCTAAGTGTCAGCTGTCACGTGAGAACACTCAAGCTGCTCCGTGAAGGGGCACAGTGAGGCCTGAGGCCTCCTGCTATCAGCCACACACAATAGGTTGGAAGCAGGTCCTTGGCTCCACTCAAGCCTTCAGATGATTTTAGCTGTCTTGATTTTAATCTCAAAGACCCTGATTCAGAACTACCCAGCTAAGTTACTTTCAAGTTCCTGACTACAGAAACAATGAGATGATAAATGGTAATTGCTTTAAACTACTAGGCTTGGGAGTAATTTGCTACACAGCAATAGACAACTGTTATAGTTAAACAGCCTCGGCGGGATGACTACTTCCTAAGTCAAGATTTAAAAATGACTGACGGAATTAGGGACAACTTGGTTCAAAAATCAAAACAGAATTCCCTAAGTGTGAGATTCTATATTTAAGAAAAAGCTGCCAATAAAAAGATAGGCCATTACTAGTTAGCCACATATCTGTGCTGTGCTTAGTTGCTCAGTCGTTATCTGACTCTTTGTGACCCCCATGGACTGCAGCCCACCAGGCTCCTCTGTCTATGGAATTCTCCAGGCAAGAATACTGGAGTGAGCTACCATTCCCTTCTCCAGAGGATCTTCCTCACCCAGGGATTGAACCAGGGTCTCCCACATTGCGGGTAGATTCTTTACCGTCTGAGCCAACAGGGAAGCCGACATATGTATACGAGAAACAAAAGAGCACTAGAGCTCAGAGGGGACTGTAACCTGCTTCGGACCAAGCTTTTTCCTGAAGTGAGTAAAATCTCTTAAGAATGGTGCCCTTCACAGCTGTGCAAGACTCAACATGCATGGCTGGATGCTGCTCGCGAGGGGAAACCTCTCCTGCTCAGTGCCGCAGGGCTGTCTGTGTCCTTACTAAGTGACGTGTCCAGATCTGCTCTAGAGTCGAGAATTCACAGAGGAGACAATTTTAGGGTAGACACATGGAAAACCTTTTTGCCTATGGAAAGGGATAAACATTAATAAAATAAGTTAACATGAAAAGATGTGACAAT
The DNA here is from genome assembly GCA_006410615.1 of Neotragus moschatus. Classification (NCBI taxonomy): domain Eukaryota; kingdom Metazoa; phylum Chordata; class Mammalia; order Artiodactyla; family Bovidae; genus Neotragus; species Neotragus moschatus. Next base: position 51,666 of record SJYA01000201.1, read on the forward strand.
TTTTTTTTTCTAAAAGTCTTTAAATATAAGGGAGACAAATTTTTGGATTATTCTTAGCTAAGACTAGAAGACTATAGCCAAGAGAGACAGGAGGGGACTGAGCAAGCATTTTGCCACGGAGACCTCCCTGGTTTAGCGTTCACTGTGATATTAATGTTTAAGATTGTCTTCCATACGGCCATTTGACACCACTAGACCCCCACCATATAACTTCCTTGGTGAAATTACCTGATGCTTATTTCTATCTAAGACTAACCAATCTGGAAGCACACTTTTCTTGACTGAAAATCTGCTCAAAGAGAAACTAGTATATCCTTTACTTTGGAATGCTTTTGTCTTATTCCATCATGCTATGCAATCTCCAAGATTATACTCGAAGTCTACTGTGTTGAGAAGGCCACTCCAGTGTTGGCACCACTGGCTCCCCACAACCATTGGAATTACTTTCTACTCTATATTCCACCACATTTTCTACGGTCACCTTCTCACACCACACGCCATCATCAACTGTCTGTTTCTATCTTCTCTAATGGACTTAGCGCCATGTCTTAATCATCTTGTTTTCCTCTAAACCTAGTCAGTGTCTTGTGCATAACAGGTATACTGATGTTTAAGATATCATTGCTTTTATTACCTCAAGTCTTGGCCATTGTCATCAGAAGCCACATCTTCCACATGCACCTGGTCACACTCCTGTTAAAAGACAAAACCACCCATTATTTCATCCCACGAGCAGTTCTATTATCACCATGATATATTGTAAAAATACCACAAACAATGGCAGGATGATGAGATACCTTATGGTTTCTTATGTGTGGAGGATCAGTCTCACCCCCGTTGCTGTCCAACTTCTTTAAAGGCCTAATTTACATTCCTCAGTCTTCATAAAATCTTCCTTAGCCATACCAGCCCGCAGTTATGCTCTTATCTCAATGGTGCATTTTCCCCACAGCCCATGGGTACAAGCAGGAGCTCCCTTATATTGTCAGGTGTGCTTATGTCCTACATTAGACTCTAAGTTCTAGCACAGTTTAGGCCTCTTATGGCACAACCATATCTTACATCTCCTTTTGAACCCTCCAGTCCAGTCCAGTGCCCTTATGTAGCATGTACTTAGTAAGTTTTTGCAGACAAAAAAGATGCTGGTAGAGTGTGTGCAGTATCAAAATTGAGAATGACTGAAATAGAAATTTGTAAATTCAAACTTACAAACTATAAGAGGTCACCTAAGTCAATCTCCTCATATTCTAAAAGTGAGATAAAATGATTGGCCTAAGGTCATAAAACTAGTGAGTGGTAGAAAGAAACGAGAAGGAGCTTAGGTCTTTCAATTTGAATCCCCGGGTTCTTTACTCTAAGCCCACACTACTACTGAGGTAAAATGCCACCCACTGCCTAACTAACAGATTTATTCCTCTGACACCACCTAGGGTGGTGCCATGGTATTCAACTGCATCAGAATCCTCTGGGGAAGATTTTTTTAAATGCATATTGTTGAACAGAATTTCTGTGAGTGAAGTCCTAGAGTCTTCATTTTTAACAAGCTCCCCAGGTGATTCTTATGCCCCCTAAAGTTGAGAACCACTGACCTGGGGGGCAGGAACACATTCAGGTCAAATTCTTCACAGAACTTTCAGTCCTGAGTGAGGACTATGTCTAGAAAATCATTACAAATACAATTTGGCAACAATTACTGGCACATAGTAGGTTTTCAATAAATGTTTGCTGAATAAAAACTATAATGTTCCAATTTATCAACATGTGAAGTTGATGGAAGATTAAAGCACTGTGGAGCTTACCTAAAAGTACTGGAGTTTACAGCCCTACTAATTTAACTTGTTGGAGAATTGCTGAGTAGAACTAGACTGTGTTTGAAAAGAAAGAGGATTACTTTGTGTTTACTTTAAAATTTTCACTATTTAAAAAAGTAGGTAATACACGTCATACAGAGTTCAAAATTCAAAACGACATGACGTGACAAATTTGCTCCTTCCCACCTCAGTGTGTTGGCAAGGAATTCCTATCTTCAGACAGAACAACTGTTACTAGTTCCTTGTGTAGGATAACTGCTTAACTGAGGCCCAGAATGGGGAGATAACTTTCCTAACTTGGTACTCAAGTCTGGTCCTCTGACTCCCAGTCCTGTGCTCTCTCCACTACACCATGTTTATCTCAAAGATGAACTCAAATGTCAAAGCCAAAACAATTAACCAAGAAGCTCTCGGTGTTTCCAGGTTTCCCTCCACCTAAATATAAAATGATCTGGACTTCATGGCTTACCTATACATGGACAATAAGCAGGTACAAAATACAACAAGAGTAGCCCTCTACAGATCTGATAAATCAAGAGACTATCTTTTAAGAAGGTAAAACTGAAGAACAGTCAAAATATAATTAAGAGTACAACCAATGCCACCTTCGATATGTTATTTAATGTAGATGAGTAAATTAGAATGTTGGTTTATGTATCAGTGCTTACCTGATGGGATGGTACTGTCCCTAGAGCTAGATCACTTCCAAATACGCTAACAAAAATCAGATTTTTGAGCCAACAAAACTGAAGCCCAGAAAAAAGACTGTGCTGACCTAACCAAGGAATTATTTCTTCAAGACTATGTATACTTAAGTGCCCAGCTGGCCTCCCCATACCTACCCTGTTTAACCACACTTCCTCTAAACGCAAAAATCACAGTCTCAATAAATAAGTTATGGAACAAAGTGTTTCACTGAAGCAAAGCAGCAATTTAAAATGCCTACCTCTAGGTCATTGAAAAATAGATGCGTGTCAGCCACTTCAAAAATCATTTCTTCCATTGTTAAACCTGAGCCAATCACTACTGTTGGGTCCTGAAAGGCAATAAGAGAATTTGTTTGACTTGGCACTTACAGCACCAGTTCTTACCTCTAAATGTTTGAAAGTTATTTGAAGTCAAGGCCAAAACAACACTGGTCCACAATAGTGCTTCTCACTATTACTGATGCAATTTCATTGACAGTTGTAAGAAGCTTAGATTGTGCAAAGTTAAAAATTTCAGGACTTTAACCCACTTAAAAAACAAAACAAAACAATTTTGGGAAAAATTCCCTGCTTCAGCAGAAATTCTAACTATTGCTAAAATATTGCTATTGTAATACTCATCTTATACACACACACAGTGTAACTCTGGAAGTCAGTAATCTGACAATCCAAACAACCAGGAAATCAACAAAGAAATACTTATAGGAAAACCAATGCATGTAGCTTTAAAAGGAACAATCAGACCTTCACTTAGAGGTGGAATGATCTTATTTTGCATACGTTCATAACCAGTCTGGTTAAGGAGTATATAAGCTTATGTTAGTTTACCAGCCTAGATACTAAAAGCCTATGGAAAATACTTCTAATAGAAACAAACAGTGACAATAAGAAATAATTAGGAGTAGATAAAGTAGAATGGTAAATGAGGCAGATATTGTTATAATATTCACAGAAACAAACAGAAAGGAACCTGGAGGTAATTCAGTATAGAAATATACAGAAAATACCTCATCCCTCTATCAAAACTGATGTTACTACTGACGACTAAACTTAAATTCTGCTAGGTACATTTTCATTTAAGAAGCTATACAATCTATATTAGAAAGTTATTTAATATTTTAAATGTACAGATCTCACAGAGTCTCAGCTAAATGAAATGCTCAGTTTGGACTGTCACATGTGATGTAAGGGATAACAGATCAGTCTTTAGAGCAGGTAATCCTGAGACTCCACTCTATTTTGAGTTCAATCCCATACTTAGTCTTTACCACCCTCTACCAACTTCAGCTTTCAGTACTAGTCCAAGGCCTAGTTCTCAGCTTTATCAACCCTGCCTGACCATGCAGTCTGCCTGGTATAAGCCACCAGGTGAAGTTTTATGTGAAAAGTGAAAGGTCAATAGGTAACATGGAGATAACAGACAGTGATCTTGGTACCTGCACGCACAGAGAGGGACAGTTATAACAAAGGAAGAAGGACTCAAATTACCTTTCCATACTTCTGGGCATAGGATCCAGTAAGAAGGGAGTGGAAGATGATGATGGTTTCATCTAAGTCCCACAGAAATACCCGCTGAATGAGGGAAATATTTTAAAAAATGAGTGAACATCTTTTANTCCCAGTCCTGTGCTCTCTCCACTACACCATGTTTATCTCAAAGATGAACTCAAATGTCAAAGCCAAAACAATTAACCAAGAAGCTCTCGGTGTTTCCAGGTTTCCCTCCACCTAAATATAAAATGATCTGGACTTCATGGCTTACCTATACATGGACAATAAGCAGGTACAAAATACAACAAGAGTAGCCCTCTACAGATCTGATAAATCAAGAGACTATCTTTTAAGAAGGTAAAACTGAAGAACAGTCAAAATATAATTAAGAGTACAACCAATGCCACCTTCGATATGTTATTTAATGTAGATGAGTAAATTAGAATGTTGGTTTATGTATCAGTGCTTACCTGATGGGATGGTACTGTCCCTAGAGCTAGATCACTTCCAAATACGCTAACAAAAATCAGATTTTTGAGCCAACAAAACTGAAGCCCAGAAAAAAGACTGTGCTGACCTAACCAAGGAATTATTTCTTCAAGACTATGTATACTTAAGTGCCCAGCTGGCCTCCCCATACCTACCCTGTTTAACCACACTTCCTCTAAACGCAAAAATCACAGTCTCAATAAATAAGTTATGGAACAAAGTGTTTCACTGAAGCAAAGCAGCAATTTAAAATGCCTACCTCTAGGTCATTGAAAAATAGATGCGTGTCAGCCACTTCAAAAATCATTTCTTCCATTGTTAAACCTGAGCCAATCACTACTGTTGGGTCCTGAAAGGCAATAAGAGAATTTGTTTGACTTGGCACTTACAGCACCAGTTCTTACCTCTAAATGTTTGAAAGTTATTTGAAGTCAAGGCCAAAACAACACTGGTCCACAATAGTGCTTCTCACTATTACTGATGCAATTTCATTGACAGTTGTAAGAAGCTTAGATTGTGCAAAGTTAAAAATTTCAGGACTTTAACCCACTTAAAAAACAAAACAAAACAATTTTGGGAAAAATTCCCTGCTTCAGCAGAAATTCTAACTATTGCTAAAATATTGCTATTGTAATACTCATCTTATACACACACACAGTGTAACTCTGGAAGTCAGTAATCTGACAATCCAAACAACCAGGAAATCAACAAAGAAATACTTATAGGAAAACCAATGCATGTAGCTTTAAAAGGAACAATCAGACCTTCACTTAGAGGTGGAATGATCTTATTTTGCATACGTTCATAACCAGTCTGGTTAAGGAGTATATAAGCTTATGTTAGTTTACCAGCCTAGATACTAAAAGCCTATGGAAAATACTTCTAATAGAAACAAACAGTGACAATAAGAAATAATTAGGAGTAGATAAAGTAGAATGGTAAATGAGGCAGATATTGTTATAATATTCACAGAAACAAACAGAAAGGAACCTGGAGGTAATTCAGTATAGAAATATACAGAAAATACCTCATCCCTCTATCAAAACTGATGTTACTACTGACGACTAAACTTAAATTCTGCTAGGTACATTTTCATTTAAGAAGCTATACAATCTATATTAGAAAGTTATTTAATATTTTAAATGTACAGATCTCACAGAGTCTCAGCTAAATGAAATGCTCAGTTTGGACTGTCACATGTGATGTAAGGGATAACAGATCAGTCTTTAGAGCAGGTAATCCTGAGACTCCACTCTATTTTGAGTTCAATCCCATACTTAGTCTTTACCACCCTCTACCAACTTCAGCTTTCAGTACTAGTCCAAGGCCTAGTTCTCAGCTTTATCAACCCTGCCTGACCATGCAGTCTGCCTGGTATAAGCCACCAGGTGAAGTTTTATGTGAAAAGTGAAAGGTCAATAGGTAACATGGAGATAACAGACAGTGATCTTGGTACCTGCACGCACAGAGAGGGACAGTTATAACAAAGGAAGAAGGACTCAAATTACCTTTCCATACTTCTGGGCATAGGATCCAGTAAGAAGGGAGTGGAAGATGATGATGGTTTCATCTAAGTCCCACAGAAATACCCGCTGAATGAGGGAAATATTTTAAAAAATGAGTGAACATCTTTTAAAATCATAGTAGAATGAAACAAGTAATCAATAACAGAAGAAAAACTGGGAAATTCACAAATATGTAAAAATTAATATAATCTTAAACAACCAATGGATAAAAAAGAAATAACAAGTGAAATTAGAAAATACCTTGGAATGAAGACCAAAAAACAACATACCATAATTTATGGGAGGCTGTGGAAACAGTTAAGAAGGCTTTTTTCTTTTCTTTTCTTTCTAAGGGCACACTGCACAGCATGTGGAATCTTAGTCCCCCAACCAACCAGGGATCAAACCCATGCCCCCTGCACTGGAAGTAGGGAGTTTTAAGCACTGGACCACCAAGGAAGTCCCAAAGGAAATTTATAGTTACAAATGTGTACCTTAAAAAAGATCTCAATCAATAACCAAACTGCACAATTTACGCTGCTAGACAAAGCCAGCAGAAGGAAGGAAAAATTAAAGGTTAGGAAAAAAATAGAGAAAATCAACAAAACCAAAAGTTGGTTCTTAGAAGAGATCTATATAACTGACAAGGTCTAGTCAGACTAGCTAAGAAAAAAGATGACATAAATTAATAAAATCAGAAATGAAAGTGGGGATATTAATACCAATTATAAAGAAATAAAAAGGATTTTATAATCCTTTATACTATGAAGAGTTATACACCAGTAAATAATCTAGATGAAACAACGAATTCCTAGAAATATACAATGTGCCAAAACTGATTCATATAAGAAAAGAAAATCTGAATAGACCTTTAACTGGTAGGAGGCTGAATCAACAATAAAAAACATCCCAAGAAAAGAAAAGGCCGGGGTCAGATGGTTTCACTGGTGAATTCTACCAAACATCAAAGTCCTTCAGACCTTCCAAACAACTCAATAGGCAGAAACACTTCGTAATTCACTCTATGATACTGAAGTCAGATAAAGACAAGAAAACTACAGACCAATCTCTCATCTGAACACTGATGCAAAAACCTCAACAAAACAGTGGCAAACAAAGTTCAGCAGCGTATTGAATTATACATCAAGACCAAGTGGGATTTGTTCCCAGAATGCAAGAATGGTTCAATGAAGAAAAAAAAATCAATGTAATATACTGTACTAACTGAACAGAGGAAAAAAACCCACATGGTCATCTCAACTGATGCAGAAAAAGCACTGACAAAATTCAGCACACTTTCATTATAAAAACACTCAATATACTAGCAACTTCCTTATCATGATAAAGGTCATATATGAAAAACCTACAGCTAATATCATGCTCAATGGTGGAAAACTGAAAGTGTTACCCCTGAGATTAGGAATAAAAGAAGTATGTCTCTGTTTTCATCACTTCTATTCAAACCGGGGTACCAGAAATTCTAGCCAGAATAAAAGAAATACTGAAGAAAAGGGTAAAAAAGGTACCCAAACTGGAAAGAAAGAAGTAAAATTACCTCTGTTCACAGATGATGTGATCTTACACAGAGAAAACGTTTAAGAAGCCACAAAAAATTACTGAGAGCTACTAAAATGAATTCAGAAATCAGCTGTTTCTATAAGCTTAAAATGAATTATCCTAAAAGGAATTAAACAAAAGCATAAAAAATAATAAAATAAATTTAGGAATAAATTTAAGTGATAGTTCAGGACTTATATACTAAATCCCTATCAAAATCCCAACACTGTTTTTTTGTTGTTGTTTTCCAACACTTTTTTAAAGAGATAGAAAAACTAATCTAAAGTTTGTACGAAATCTCAAGAGACCCTAAAGAGCCAAAATAGTTTTGAAAAAGAACAAAGTTGGATGACTCATGTTTCCTGATATTAAAACTTACTAAAAAGCTACAGTAATCAAAATAGTGTGGTAGTAGCATAAAGATAGACATACAGACTAATGGAACAGAGAGAACCCAGAAATAAACCCGTATATATATATGTGTGTGTATATATATATATATAAACAGAGAGAGAGAGTCGATTATTATTATTATTTCTGCAAGGATACCATGAACACAGGGGAAAGGAAAGCATTTCCAAAACAAGGTCCTAAGGGAACTGAATATCCATGTGCAGAAAAATAAAATTTTACTTCACACTATGTACAAATTAACTCAATATGGATCAAGGACCTAAACTTAAGAGCTGAAATAATAAAATAATACAAGAAATATAGGTGTTTTCATAACCTTAAATCCTTAAGTATAATACCAAAAGCAGAAGTAATCAAAACAGAACTTCAAAATTTAAAACTGTAAACCATCAAGGAAACCAACAAGAGAGTGAAAAGACAGTGCACAGAAAATATTTGCACTTCATATTCTGCTAAGGGATTAAAATCTAGAATAAAGAACTCCTAAGATTCAAAAACAAACAAAACCCCCTAATTTAAAGAATGGACAAAGGATTTAGACATTACTTCCAATAAAAAAGACAAATGACCAATCCACACATGAAAAGATGTTCAATATTATTTAGTCATTAAAGAAATGCAAATTAAAACCACGAGACACCATTTCATACCCATTAGGATGGAATACGCAAAAAAGGGAAGCAACTGGAACCCTAGTATAGAGCTGGTAGGAATGTAAAACGGTGTAGTCATTTGGAAAACATTTTGGTGGTTCCTCAAAAAGCTGAACACAGAACTACTATTTGGTCTACCAATTCTACTCCTAGGTTTATATCCAAAATAATTGAAAAGAGTATAGAGTATTGAAGAGAGTACAGCAGTGTTCACAGTAGCTTTATTCACAATAGCTCAAAGGTGGAAAAACCCCAAGTGTCCATCACAGATGAATGGATAAACAAAATGTGCTATCTATACACAATGGAGTTATTCAGCGATAAAAAGGAATGAAGTTCTGAAACAAGCTACAGAATAGATGAACCTTGAAAATATTATGCTAGGTGAAGTAATAAGCCTGACACAGAAGGAAAGACTTTGTATGGTGCCACTTAAATGAAATACCTAGAACAGGCAAATTTATAGTGACAGAAAGTAGGACTAAGGTTACCAAGCACTAATAGAAGGGGAGAATAGGAAGTTATTGCTCAATGAGTACACAGTTTGTAATCATGAAAAACTTCTGAACAACACCGTGAATGTACTTAAAACTGCACACTTATAAAATGGTAAATTTTATATATACTTTACCACAATTTAAAAAAACAAGTGAATTCTCAGTTTTTCCCATGAAATATATCAGGTCTTTAGATTTTCTTTCTTTCTTTCTCTCCCAGCCCATTACCATCCTGCTAGTAACAAAAGGGAAGAGAGGTTCCAAACACTGACTCAATTTACCAATGTCTTATGAACAACTGTCAATGGACTCATTTTTAAATACGGCTTTTTCTTTTCATTAAATGATCACATTATAGAAAAAGAAAACAAAAAGATTAGTATCAAAACTCCATTATTATTAGAATTTTGTATGGCTTTCTAGTCTTTCTAATAATGAAGCCAAATGTACATCCATAATAAATTTCTATAGCGTTTACAGAGTAAGTGAGCCAATCTCATTTACAAGTTGCCAGACCTGGTTGCAGGTTTCACAGAAACTTGGCCTAAAGCACTTCAGTTCTGTCATTTTACTCTAAGATTTTGAAATGGAGAACAGTATGACATTGCTTGTGATACCCTTTGCTTTTTGAATATGATGCACTGTTCTTTCTGTTCGCCTCTGGAATACAGAAGAGATTGTTCTTTCCCTTAAGAAGTTACCTGGCTACCTAAATTTGAAAAAGCTTTTTCAAATTTGTTGGTAAAAAGGATCTGAAAGTGATATGGTAAAATGTGGGCATAGAGAAATGTGTTTTTACACTTCTCTTTTCACACTTGGCCAATTCATTTTCTACTGCTCAGGAATTAAACAGTACACAACATAGAAACCCATACTATCCATGAGTTTCAGAAATATATCTGACAAACCTAAAGAAAAGAGAAAAGAAAAAAGCAGGTGGTAACTCAAATGAGTTTCTTCCCATACTTCTAATTCACTGTCCTGGGAAGAGCTGGTGTCAGCTTTCCTCTTGCCCCGGTTCTTGCCAGTCATGTTTTTCCTGGACTGGTCATCAGCATCTTTACTTGGTGTGGTCTGGGTTAAAGATGGGCTCGGAGAAGGGTCTCCTGAAAAGGAAAAGTAAGACACTGGTATTTCCAGTGTAGTCACAAGCTATAAGAACCAGAGCAGGCTCTCTGCCTTTAAGAATCATGTTGCAGGGATAAAGGCTGGGAAACCAACCTTTACTTAAGGAATTTGCAAATTCAGACCTAACAGCATGAAGAATCATAACTAGAATTTGTAAGCCTGTCTCCACAATGAGAAAACTTACCTATAAAGTCATTTTGCCCCCACCCAAAAAATTAAGCTTGCAGTCACTTTCTCAACTTGATACAACTGATGCTTTGGTCCAGACAATTTCTGTTGTGAGGGGACATCCTGTGCATTTTAGGATGTTTGGTTAAGCAGCATCCTTGGCCTCTACCCATTAGATGCCAGTAGCACCCCCTTCCCAGTGTGACAACCAAAAACGCTTCCACACATTGCCAAATATCCCTGGGTATGGGGGCCTTAGGGTGGAAGCAAGAGGCACAAAACTGCCTCCAGCTGAAAACCATCGCCCTAGATCTAATTGCCAACTTAAAATACAGAAAGCAGTAGGGTGCAGCAAGCTACCATCTAAGCTTATAATTGGCGAAATTTATACTGACTTTATTCTTCTGGGCTCCAAAATCACTGCGAGTGGTGATTGCAGCCATGAAATTAAAAGATGCTTGCTCCTTAAAAGGAAAGTTATGACCAACCTAGATAGTATATTAAAAAGCAGAGGCATTACTTTGTCAACAAAGGTCCGTCTAGTCAAGGCTATGGTTTTTCCAGTAGTCATGTATGGATGTGAGAGTTGGACTCTAAAGAAAGCTGAGCGCCAAAGAATTGATGTTTTCAAACTGTGGTGTTGGAAAAGACTCTTGAGAGTCCCTCAGACTGCAAGGAGATCCAACCAGTCCATCCTAAAGGAGATCAGTCCTGGGTGTTCATTGGAAGGACTGATGTTGAAGCTGAAACTCCAATACATTGGCCACCTGATGCAGAGAGCTGACTCATTTGAAAAGACCCTGATGCTGGGAAAGATTGAGGGCAGGAGGAGAAGGGGACGACAGAGGATGATATGGTTGGATGGCATCACTGACACAATGGACATGGGTTTGGGTGAACTCTGGGAGTTGGTGATAGACAGGGAGGCCTGGCGTGCTGCGGTTCATGGGGTGACAAAGAGTCAGGATTGAGTGACTGAACTGAACTGAACTGATACTGAGAAAACAATCTACTTTCTTCAACAAACAAATTACACAGGAAAGAAAAGAGAGGGGGGAATTTATAGGTTAGAACAAAATATATATTCACCAATCACAATGTATGGACCTTGAAAGTGAAAGTCGCTCAGTCATGTCTCTTTGCGACCCCATGGACTGTACAGTTCATGGAATTCTCCAGGCCAGAATACTGAAGTGAGTAGCCTTTCCCTTCTCCAGGGGATCTTCCCAACCCAGGGATCGAACCTAGGTCTCCCTCATTGCAGGTGGATTCTTTACTAGCTGAGCCACAAGGGAAACCCTTACTTGGACTTTAAACAAAAGCAAGACTCTTAACATTTATGAGAAAACTAGAAATATGAATACCCTTAGGCATTAAAGAATTATTGCTATTTTATATGAGATAATGGCATTGTGGTTATGTTATCAAGCATTTATCTTTTAGAGATATGAGACCTGGAATTTGAGGAGGAAATTAGATGAAGTATAGTTGAAACATACCAGGTCAAGGACTGATGCTGAAGCTGAAACTCCAATACTCAGGCCACCTCATGCGAAGAGCTGACTCATTGGAAAAGACCTGATGCTCGGAGGGATTGGAGGCAGGAGAAGGGGATGACAGAGGATGAGATGGCTGGATGGCATCACCAACTCGATGGACATGAGTTTGAGTGAACTCCAGGAGTTGGTGATGGACAGGGAGGCCTGGCATGCTGTGATTCATGGGGTCGCAAAGAGTCGGACACGACTGAGCGACTGAATGAACTGAGGTCACCAGATAATGCTAATGGTAAAAAGCTCGCCTGCCAATGCAGGAGATATAAGAGATACAGGTTCGATCCCTGGGTCGGGAGGACCTCTGGAGAAGGGAATGGCAACCAAATCCAGTATTCTTGCCTAGAGAATCCCACGGACAGAGGAGCCTGGTGGGTTACAGTCCACAGGGTCACAAAGAGTCAGACACGACTGAAGTGACTTAGTACACAAACAGCTGAAACAAGATTGCCTATAAATTGTTAACTGTTGAAGTTGGATGACAGATACATAAGGGTTCACTATACTATTCTGAAAACTTCTGCCTATGTCTGAAATTCTCTATTATTAAAAATTTAAAATTGTTATGAAGGACAAAGATATTTAGAGAAATGAATTAAAAACTAAGGTATTAACGCATGTCATTATTTCAATGTTATGCAGGTTTGAAGCAGTGACCATCTGTATGTTCATCTATTTAGAAGACTAGTAGAGGCAAGATGCAGAGAAAACTGCTTTAGTTGATGCAGACCACTGTTTTTAAAAATGTGTCAGTGTTAACGATAAACAGTCGTCCTTCAAATTACAGGATGTAATAGCAAAACATCAAATTTTCATGAAAAATAGAGATAAATAAAAAGTATGTGCACATATTTACTGAAAGACTAAGTCTTTATGTCAGGATATTAAAATCTGGACACCACAGTTCATTGATTCATTGCCAAGGTAGAACTTTAAATTTATAGGTTAAATTCTAAAATTCTACGTATTTCTTTGGGGAAAGAGGACCATAACTTTTCTCAAAATCTTAAAGGGATCCATGACACAGAAAAAGTTAAGAACTACCACCCTGAGGTGTAACCAGAAGTCCAAATGATGCAGACTAAAACTGGACTTCTCCAACTATTACAAAATGTGCTAAGATTCTGAAGTTCTCTGTGACAAGCTACAGGGAGGGTAGAGTGGGAGTCAGAAATAAAGTCTTTTCATTCTTGGTCCTTTTCTGTTCACAACATCAAATTTTATATTCAGTCTGCCAATGACTCATCACAGTCTGGAGACAGTGTTAAAAATACCCCTCACCTGAGAGGAAAAGCCAAGAGCATGGTAACGGTGACTTAGATAAGAACAAAATAATCTTCACCATCACTGGCTGGATGAAATGCCCTTAAGCCAAAGTTTTGAGAGCTGCAGAGCTTACCAGAAGAAAGTCTGGGTGCTGCAGCTGCAGGTACCATGACACTGGGCTTCTCCGTCTGGTATGTGGCTGCTGCTAAGGTGGTATTCTCAGCATCACTGTTAGTCTGGCCTGTGACTCCAAAGCTGGAGCTGGGGTAGCAAGCTTGGTACTGACTCTGACCAAGGATGGTATAGGTGGGATAGTCCTGTAGGTCAAAGGGAATAAGGGAGGAAAACAAGACTCAGAAAAGAAAAAAGCACGAATTTCAACACCAAAGACTTCCATGTCCCTCTGTCTCATAATTATTTCCTTAAAACATTAACTTGACTTCTCATTTATGTACCTATGTAGTTTTCCACCTAAGCCAGTGATTTTTCAAAACTCATTCTGTGGAAACCCAAGAGTAAAGAGGAGACGCTAGGGTAATTACGGCTGAGAGGGAAGTATCCCATGCACTGTACACACAATGTCCATTTTCTACTATAATATTCCTTTTCTCCTACTTTATGTACAGAATTTCTGCATACATTTTTGCATAGAATTTCTGAAGGAAAGAGTCTACACTTTAAGAAGTTTATATACCACTGCACTAAATGGTAGTGCTTTTAAGGACACACGAGCATGAACAAAAAAAGCACATATCCNATTGACAGGTAGATAACTGACAAGAATTGAGACACCGTAGGAAAAAGCAGCATTCCTTTTGATAATGAACAGCAGAAAGGGTGGAAAGAAACATTGGTTTTAGATATGGTTAACTTAGGGAAACAACAGGATATTAAAGGAAAAAAGCCAATCAATCAGCAGGAAGCCTGTAGATATCATGAGGTCAGGACTAGACTCTTCATTTTGGAAGTAGTAAATGGACACTGTGACTGTGTAAACATTCCTGGGGATGAAATAGTAAACACGTGGAAAACTAAATACAGACTGTCCATGACCGAACGCAGGATATGAAAGGGAGAGAGACGTTACCTGAAGAGTTCCAGGTACACAGCAGGAACTCAATAAATACTTGGGGACTAGAAGAATGAATAAATATAAAAGGAGTCAAACATAAAATGTGAACCAGAATAGTTAACTGCAGCCAGAAGAAAAGATCCGTGGAGACTGTGGTTGATAATACTAATTGCTACAGAGAAAACAACAAATAAAAACATAACAAAAAACCCAAAAAACTTCTAAAACACTGAAGATGTTACCAGTGATCTAAACATAAAGTTAGCACAACAGTAATCAAGACCAGACCACAAGGAATTCACAATGAAATGAGGGGCTGAATAGGGAGCAGATACAATCACATCACTCAGTCTCAGCAGAGGAGTGAGAGAAACTGGATAGTAGCCCGAGAAACCATCCCAGGTCCTGCTCTGGGAGCATCCAGAAAAAGGTCTCTCCACGGCCCATACTGGTTGTTTCTTAGAAATGGCAAACTGATAATGAAAAGAAGGGAGGAAGAGCTAGTTAGATGAACCGTATCAAGTAGGATGAACAAAAGGAGCACCATACCTGGTTTGAGATGCTGGAAACTGCTGCTGTTGGAATATTGGCAATAGCAGATGAAGTGGGTATCAGGCTGGCGTTTGTGCTTGAAGCTATAAGATTGAAAGTGTTAAAAGATATTGTGCGAAAGGCTGAAAGAAATTGAAAATATATTCTGTCCTAAGTAAACAGACTGACAAGGAGATAAGAAACACTGGCAAAGGAAATAAATACTAGATACCAGTTTTTCTCTTTTGCATGCCATACCTTAATTGAGATTTAATTAGAAATAAAGCAGTTCACACATTTTTCCTGTTTCAACTTGGGTCTTCAACTATTCCTACTAAAGTCACTATTCCTACTAAAGTCCTAGAAGGACACAACACAGTGCCCTGCTTCATGCTAATAACACTAAGGAAATCAGAAGCTAAACCAAATCATTCCAGTCCATCTTCTCTGGCAGCTGCAAAATAACTCACCTGCAGTGTGACCTACTGAAATCAGTAAAAGCAACAAAAGCTCTGGCAAATCTACATGTAATTCCTATACTGTGATATTTACTGTCACTTGTCCCAAATTATGCCTTTTCTGATGCAACACAATTACTTTGAGCAACTGAGGTAGCTCTCCAAATTCTAAAGTGTTTGGGGTTGCTTCAACAAACACCACGTTCTGGCATTTAACGATTTCACCAATGAGCCTAGAAAAACTTGGAAAGTATTCAATACTATTCTGGTTAGGTAAAAAATTTTAAGCTACTTAGGCTGCCTGTGTCAGGACAAGGAATTTGGGTTAAGTTTTCCACACCCTTATATCACAAATTCCACCCACGTTTTAATCAAATCCTCAGTGACTAGCATTTGCCACATTGATTTTTTTTCCAGGCGGACAATATAAGTGAAATTGTGAGGCACTTACTGCTCTTGAACTTCTCCTTCACTCATCATAAACATACTTACACTTGGTTCCTACTGCAGTCACACACACAATAAACGTTCACCATCAGGTAGATCAGACTGTCTGACTACCTATCCCATTGGTGACAAAGTCCTCAGAGGGAAAGTTATTAGGAAAATCTCCACTAACAGTAGTGCAGGTGAACAAATGTGGCAGAAACTTGAGAGTACTGATCAAAATCAGAGGGAATTTTTATCCCTTTCCCCAAGGCTACTCTGCTTAAAGTCTAAAAGAGACTCAAACAAGTTAGACATAAGGAACAGCTACTGATGCAACAGTAGCTTCAGAAGACTTGGGACAAAGAAGAGTTCATTTGTCCACAGTCACAAAGTTAAAGGTAAATAGCCAAACGATAATTCAGTTCAGTTCAGTTCCGTTCCGTTCAGTTCAGTCGCTCAGTTGTGTCCGACTCTTTGCGACCCCATGAATCGCAGCACACCAGGCCTCCCTGTCCATCACCAACTCCTGGAGTTCACTCAGACTCATGTTCATCGAGTCAGTGATGCCATCCAGCCATCTCATCCTCAGTCGTCCCCTTCTCCTCCTGCCCCCAATCCTTCCCAGCATCAGAGTCTTTTCCAATGAGTCAACTCTTCGCGTGAGGTGGCCAAAGTACTGGAGTTTCAATTTTAGCATCATTCCTTCCAAAGAAATCCCAGGGCTATCTCCTTCAGAATGGATTGGTTGGAACTTTGGGATCTCCCAATTCTTCACTCAGTGCCCTTTCTTTTCTGAGTTAGGAATCAGATTTCCTCACTACTAAGGGAGATTTCCTTTTCTATGGTACTCCCTCCCCCAGGTAAATGAAAGGATTCTTATTTACTTTCTTAAACCCAACAACTAAATGAAACAGATTTTATAGTCTTATAGATAATATTTTCTTCCCATCAATATTTTTCTCCCTAAGGGGAAGTCCTAAGAAATTACTGTATATAAGCTAGATGATTCTGTAAGTAGCTTTTAAATTATTATTGAAGGAAAAGAATTTTGGGTACATTCCAGATTCTATTACTAGTACATTATGCTAGGCAGGCCTGTTGGCTGAACATAGGTGATTTAATGTGGGGAAGAAAATGAAGAATTTACTTAATCTCTCAAGGTTATCTCCTCCAGCAAAGTCTGTTTCTAGATCAATTTTTCTTTAGCTCTAGTCCTAGCATATACTTCTCTGTTGCTCCTGCTACTGCTGCTGCGTCGCTTCAGTCGTGTCCGACTCCGTGTGACCCCATAGATGGCTCCAGGCAAGAATACTGGAGTGGGTTGCCATTTCATCTTCCAATGCATGAAAGCGAAAAGTGAAAGTGAAGTCACTCAGTCGCATCCGACTCTTCACGACCCCATGGACTGACTGTACCCTGCCAGGCTCCTCTGTCCATGAGATTTTCCAGGCAAGAGTACTGGAGTGGGTTGCCATTTCCTTCTCCATCTGTTCCTCCTATTTACCTTTAATTCTGTTCTACCTTAATNTAAGGGAGATTTCCTTTTCTATGGTACTCCCTCCCCCAGGTAAATGAAAGGATTCTTATTTACTTTCTTAAACCCAACAACTAAATGAAACAGATTTTATAGTCTTATAGATAATATTTTCTTCCCATCAATATTTTTCTCCCTAAGGGGAAGTCCTAAGAAATTACTGTATATAAGCTAGATGATTCTGTAAGTAGCTTTTAAATTATTCTTGAAGGAAAAGAATTTTGGGTACATTCCAGATTCTATTACTAGTACATTATGCTAGGCAGGCCTGTTGGCTGAACATAGGTGATTTAATGTGGGGAAGAAAATGAAGAATTTACTNCCATCAATATTTTTCTCCCTAAGGGGAAGTCCTAAGAAATTACTGTATATAAGCTAGATGATTCTGTAAGTAGCTTTTAAATTATTATTGAAGGAAAAGAATTTTGGGTACATTCCAGATTCTATTACTAGTACATTATGCTAGGCAGGCCTGTTGGCTGAACATAGGTGATTTAATGTGGGGAAGAAAATGAAGAATTTACTTAATCTCTCAAGGTTATCTCCTCCAGCAAAGTCTGTTTCTAGATCAATTTTTCTTTAGCTCTAGTCCTAGCATATACTTCTCTGTTGCTCCTGCTACTGCTGCTGCGTCGCTTCAGTCGTGTCCGACTCCGTGTGACCCCATAGATGGCTCCAGGCAAGAATACTGGAGTGGGTTGCCATTTCATCTTCCAATGCATGAAAGCGAAAAGTGAAAGTGAAGTCACTCAGTCACATCCGACTCTTCACGACCCCACGGACTGACTGTACCCTGCCAGGCTCCTCCGTCCATGAGATTTTCCAGGCAAGAGTACTGGAGTGGGTTGCCATTTCCTTCTCCATCTGTTCCTCCTATTTACCTTTAATTCTGTTCTACCTTAATAATTTATAAATGGTTAGAAGTTCAACTTATTCATATCTGATCTTTACACACACACAGGGAAAAAGGTATTCTGACAAGGTAGTTTTATAAATTTAACAATTTTCAGATCGCTTACTGGAGGTAAAAAGGTAGACCTAGAAAACAACTGGCCACATACTCTAATATCCATGACAGGAAGTTTAATGTCTTGATTAGCTAGTTGCTGATATCAAGTTTTTAACAAGTACAGTACTAAACATCACGAATTCCTCTCAGCAATAGTGGGTTCCATTACAGAAAATGTTGGTATGCTAACCTAGAAGGTTTACAGTTCTGTCCTCAACTCAATTAAATCATTCCTAAAGTGTCGTCCATCTACTCATCTGTTCATCAAACCAGGGTGTACTATGTGCCCAGAAACTGTTCCAGTCACTGGGAATGGAGGAGTGAAGATAATGCCTGCCCTCATGTTATTTAAATTCTAGTGATATAAGTCAGATGACAATTAAGTAATATTTATTTAGGTTCTTGTAACCAGCGTTGAACTCAGGCTAAACTCAGCTTAAAATATACACAATCACTACATGCCCTACCTCCTGCACTATGACAAAAAGTCAGGCACCTCAAAAAAAAAAAAAGCACTGATCACCCCACAGAAATATATATGTAGGTCTCAACAACAACAAATTCAACTGCTGACTTAAAAAACAGAAGCAGCAGCAATAAAATATGCAACAAAAAGAATAAATTTCTAGGATCATTTAAAACTCAAGCAGTAACTCCTATAGATATATACATATCTAAAGACTATTAGCTCCCCAAGTGCCAGTGGGATGGCCAACTGTTTTTGGATAGGTTCCACTCCTGTTTTGACAATGAAACTGTGAAATCATAGGAAGATAAGCTTCTGAGAATCATGCCCCACTCAAGGTCACCTGCAACAGTCAGGATACACAGACAGCTTTAATGAGAAGGCAGTGGTTACAGAACTGTGAGAGGCACAGTTATGTGACATTACCCCACAGCTGGAGGGTAACCCAAGCGTTAATGGCACATAGAAGTTGGTGCAAGATTTAGTTCCTACCCAGCTCACTAATTTTATATATGTCGCTCCACCACCCTTGCTCACCCCAGCTTTCGAGTTACTGAAAACAAGACCCTCTTTCTCACTTGAGGACCTTTACAATGTCGCTCTCGCTGCCTGGACTGTTCTCCCCCGCCCGTCCCTCTTGCCCTCCAGCTTGATGGTTCCCGCTCAGCATGTCTACATCCACAGACTCTGACTCCTCTACTAGAAGGAACTCCTTTCTTGTCTTCCCAATCACAACAACCAGTTCTCCCCTTTCAGAGCACTTTTCAAAATTTATTTCTCCCTTTACTTCTTTGTCTTCTGCCTCCCCTCCTAGTCCATAAGCTCCATGAAGGCAGAATCTTGCTAAACAGGGAGGCCTGGCGTGCTGCAATTCATGGGGTTGCAAAGAGTCGGACATGACTGAGCGACTGAACTGAACATCTAGCAAAATGCCTGGCCTGTAATAAGTGATGCTCAATAAATACTCATGGGATTTATAAATAATAGCATGTCAAGGTTATCAAAAACAAGCGAAGCGTGAAAAACTGCAGTCAAGAGAAGCCTAAAAAAACATGACAATCAAATGAAATGTGGTGTCTTGGATGAGATCCTGGAATAGAAAGAGGACATCAGGTAAAAACTAAGGCAATCTAAGTAAACCTATGATTTAATTAATAATAATGCACCAATATTAGTTCATTAATCATAACAAATGTTTCACTCTAATGTGAGATATTAGTAATAAGGAAAACTGCATGTAGAGAAGGGGATATATAACTCTATTATCTGTCATCAATGAAAAACACAGTCTATTAAAATACAAAACAAATCTAGTCAACAAAAAACTATTATGTGTCACCAACACTATTCGAGCCCAGAGACATTCACTGAAAATCAAGGCTGGGTTAAAATTAATTTTGAAAATTCTAAAACTAATTTTACTATTTGAATTTTGATTATTTTAACCATTTCAACTCAAGAAAATAACCAGAGATTTGGCCATAGCCACAGACACTCTAGGAAAAGGTTGATATAAAGAACCCAAATCTATTTAATCAAAGGGTTTTCATGAGCACTGAAGCAGAAACTAAACAAAAGGTTTTGATCGGAATTGATCAAGCCAGAAATGGAATCTGCTATAATTTCTCTAATTTCTCCAGGGAAGATGGGCTGTTGTCAACTGTTGAAAGCTTTTGGAGGGGATGAGGGGACATTGCCATTTTGATTACTTTAAAAAAAAAATCAGTACAATGCTCCTTGCTTTTATTCCATGCTGTGACTGGGTAGTTACACGGGAATGGGTGGACAGTTGGGGAGATGAAGCCCCGGAGAGCTCAATAACATTCATTAGCTGAGCTAATGGAAATGAAGAGTAGGCATGAGAAGAGTGATACTGATAGTGGAGAATTCAGGTACTCAAATGTGCCAAAAACATTCATATTTCATTTCAGCCAATTGTTACTACCTTCTTTCTACCAACTTTTTTTCAGAATAAATGGCAAAAATTGACAACTTGATGGTTAATCTCTGCCTTAATTTCTACCCTGTGCCAAAGATCCAATGAAGAATATAAAAGGCCAAGAGATTAACCAGAAAAGGGAAGGAAAATGAATTTAAATACTTGCTAGTACAGGTTCACAGTTTGGGGAGCTGATATTGATACCATGACTTAGACATTGAAAATCGTTCACATTACACTCATGTGCTAGGGCCAGACTGCCCAGCTTACATCCTTGACTTATCCACTGTGTCTTATGTGTCAAACCTGTAAAATGAGATTAATGACAGCACTTCCCTCATAGGTGTATTATGATTACATGAGTAACACTTCTCTGCTGCTAAAACAATGCTAAACATATAATACAAACTTAATAAATACCAACAATAATCATCAGCACAATGGAGGAAACTGGGTTAACTGATCTAAAGGGAGAAAATGTACTAAAAGGTAAAGAAATTAGGATAGTGGCAAATTAAGTCACAGAATGTCTTTGTGACTTTTCCTTTAAAGCAATGGGTCTTAAAAGACCCCCACAAGGTGGTTCTTCTTGTTTTACAAGGAGGGAGAAGTTAAGCTCAGCTACCAGGTTCCACAAATTCAAGATACAACTATAGAGGAGGAGTGGGGGTTCTACACCTTGAAGAGTATTATTAATATAAGAGAAGAGAACTTGCTTTTCTTTCATGACCAAGGTGTAGTCATTGGAGATATAAATGTTTAGGAGGGACTTGTCTACTAGACTTGCCTGTAGTTGGACCCCAAAGCCTACCAACCTAGAGAAACACTTTATAAAAATGAAGAGGGTTAGAGGAGAAGATAAAGTCATGCTCTTAAGTTTCCCTTCTGGTTTGTTCCTATTTTAGAAAGAAAGAAGTGGGAAAGGGGAGTGGGGAAAGAAAAGAAAATAAGCAAAGAAGAGACACGGTAAAATAATTAAGAAAAGAGACTTGCTAAACAATAAGAGATAGAGGTAGCCCAGAGTAAAGTCATAGGAAAGTAACCAGTTCTGTTCCCAAAAGACCAAGAAAAAGTAGTTCTTAGTCATTTTATTGGAAACAGTTAACACCGAAAATCAAAACATTTTGTTTAATATAATCTAAATAAAAACATTTTTATCCTCCAAGTTTGTATCTTAAGAATACCTCAGACCAGCTGTCGCTATCCTAACTTCATCTCCTAGCACCACCATTTTATAAAGAATAATATTTAAAAGCTGGGAGAAAGGAGGCAGATGAGAAGCCAAGTTGATGGACATTAATTACCCATTTGGAGCAATGACAAATTCCCTGCTTTGGACTTGAAAGGATAGGGAATTAACTCCACAGTGCCTTTCGAGTTTCTTTGTCTTCATTCCTAATAGTCCTGTCTTAATTCTAACCTTTCAGAAGAAAAGTTCGGGAAGGCAGAGAGGTTTAGAGTTCAAGCTTTAATGCTATGCTTTTCATTACAAAATAGAAACAAGACTGAATTTCTGGGCAAGAAAAATGCTTACCAAGAAGTACAAAATGGGGGAGGAGGTACGACAAAAACCACTGCAGAAAAGCAGCACACACCTCACAGAGCAGCACTCATCTCACGCTCCGTTCTCTTTGGACTGCACAGAAAAGAAGCAGAGACTAACCTACAGTCTTCTGCTCATTCACAGGACACAGTGTCACTGAAAACAGACTAGAACAAATCAGACAGGTCTTCTGGACACCAACATGCAAAAGAGCAATCTTCAATTCTATTAAGCAGTTCATGAAGGCTTAAACTACTTATGAACCTCACTCCTAAGTTCTGGTTTGTCTAACACAAAAAGCATGCACAAATGCAAATATCCTGTATTACCCAATATGTTTGGAGATACAGGTAGATTAAAAACAAAAAACAGTAATTAAAAAAAAAAAGAAACACACACAACCATGCCTGTTTACCTTGAATGGGATAAGAATAATGTGCTGGGCTTGGCTGGCTTGTGGTTAACCCTGTAGTGCAGGTAAGAACACTGTGTTGACTTGGAGATGGAGTCTGAATTAAACCACTTTCAGGTTTCATACCTGGCCACAATGCACCTGAATCAGATAAATTGGACCAATTACAAACAATACACTGGGACTGAGGAGCATATCAGCCAGTAGGTTTAAAAATCTAAATCTTAAAACAATAATAAATTTGCTCATAAGAGAAAATGACTGAATCTCCCACTTGTAATATGCCACAAGCAAATACAATTTCAAAGAATTGGGAGTGGGGCCACAGAAATAAAAATCCTGCNACTGGGACTGAGGAGCATATCAGCCAGTAGGTTTAAAAATCTAAATCTTAAAACAATAATAAATTTGCTCATAAGAGAAAATGACTGAATCTCCCACTTGTAATATGCCACAAGCAAATACAATTTCAAAGAATTGGGAGTGGGGCCACAGAAATAAAAATCCTGCCAAAAATCCCAACAGTAATGTACATATATAAGTTCACCTCAGTGGTTGGGGGAAATTGATCAGGAGTCAGAAAAAGAGCTAGTGACACCCAAGCATTGTTGTAAAGAGTGTCTGACATTCAAATTATTTGTGTGCATTGTCAAGGTGGGAGATATTACACATACATTTGTAATTCACTTACCCATTAAATAAGAACCAGATTTTTCTAAAATGTATATATATTTCTCTGCCTCCTTAAGCTGGTTATTTTGTTACCTNAAGTCATATTATTACAATAAGATTTTCTAAAGCTCTGTTTACATCTGAAATAAAAAAGAGACTAGCTAACTGAATGTCAGTGCTAAAAGTAAGAGAATAAAATTACTGAAACCTTCACAAGAAAAAGGTCTTCCCTGAGAGCTCAGTTGGTAAAGAATCTGCCTGCAATGCAGTAGACCCTGTTTTGATTCCTGGGTCAGGAAGATCCACCGGAGAAAGGATAGGCTACCTACTCCCCAGTATTCTTGGGCTTCCCTTGTGACTCAGATGGCAAAGAATCCGCCTGCAATGTGAGAGACCTTGGTTCGAGCCCTGGGTTGGGAAAAATCCCCTGGAGAAGGAAAAGACTACCCACTCCAGTGTTCTGGCCTGGAGAATTCCATGTACTGTATAGTCCATGGGGTCACAAAGTGTCAGACATAACTGAGCAACCTGCACTTCACTTTTTCACAAGAAAAAGAATGGAGAGTTTGGTTTTTTTAACTGAGGGGTAGCTGATTTACTATATATGTTAGTTTCAAGTGCACAGCACAGTGATTCAGTTTTTTTGCTTCCCTGGTGGCTCAGTCAGTAAAGAATCCGCCTGCAATGCAGGAGACCTGGGTTCAATCCCTGGGCTGGAAAGATCCCCTGGAGAAGGAAATGGCAACCCACTTCAGTATTCTTGCCTGGGAAATCCCATGGACAGAGGAGCCTGGCAGGCTACAGACCATAGGGTAGTAAGAGTTGGACACANGAAATGGCAACCCACTTCAGTATTCTTGCCTGGGAAATCCCATGGACAGAGGAGCCTGGCAGGCTACAGACCATAGGGTAGTAAGAGTTGGACACAACTTAGCAATTACACCACCACCACCACAGGTTATTATAAGATATTGGATATAATGCCCTCTGCTATACAAGAAGAAATAGAGTGTTTTATATCTGAGTGATATAAAACTAAAAAAGCCATGTGGTAAAACATAAGAAAATCTCTTTTAAAAATACAGTCACTTAAAGTTATCACACACATACACATAAAAAGTATTACAAGTATTTCTTTGAAATTTCCTTTATGAAATTTGAGGATATGCCATACCTATCATTCAAAGGCAAATTAAGCTAATGAACAGTTCTCTCTGANTAAAAAAGCCATGTGGTAAAACATAAGAAAATCTCTTTTAAAAATACAGTCACTTAAAGTTATCACACACATACACATAAAAAGTATTACAAGTATTTCTTTGAAATTTCCTTTATGAAATTTGAGGATATGCCATACCTATCATTCAAAGGCAAATTAAGCTAATGAACAGTTCTCTCTGAACTACTGATAAGAATTTAAGAAACAAGTTTCCTTCATCCCAATTATTAAACGGAACAGATTAATAAAAAAGCCTATTATAACCAATATTTCTTTATAAAATACTGTCTCCTTCAAGTTTTTTACAGGGATCTACTTTACAGAATTTTCTTTCCTTAATATGAGGGAAATGCAGTGATTATAAAAGATATCATAATATCTAGGACCTACATGCACATGGCACTACGCTATGTATTCCATAATCTGAGTTTAGAGATATAACAAGAGTTTTACTTAACACTGAACAGCAGGAATAAACAGTTGTTCAACAATGTCATAAAGGGCTTTTGGCTTTCCAATAAAGAATTTAAATCAAAACAGAGAGCAAAGAAAACAAAAACAGAATGAAATACTTTATACTTGCTAGCCTAGTTGATATTAGCCAGCTGCTGGTAAATTAGCTTTAATATATACAAAAAGAAATAAACACAAACATATTCACAGAAAGTTATGCATCTGAAAGGACTGCTCAGTCTTGGCTGGTTAAATATATCAGCAACATAAGATTTTAGTATACTTGCTGATACTGACAGGCACTGAGGCGTGGGTGTACAAACAGGAAAACAAGAACATTTCTTTCTTTCATGAAGTTATCAGCTACCACTATCATTAAACAAAACTTACAATTTTTGTTTCTAGTAGTTATCAGGAGGCAAAGAATGCTAACAAGTCTCAAAGTAAGACAGTTGTAACTACCATAAGAGTAGCCAAATAGGCCAGGAAAAGTAGGAATGTCAAAACCAAAAGCAAGCAACACCCAGAATCTGTGGCAGTCTGTTAGAAAGATTTTCTAATTCCCAGCTAGTTGCAATAAAGGCTATCAAGTTATACTTTTATTAACATACTGAATATTTTTTAAAAAACACAGTATTCTTTCAATTTCCTGACATCAGTTCTAGCAAAGCAGCACTAAGCCACAGTGAACATATCTACCAATACACACACACTGTGAAACACAGTGTGTGAACACACACTGAAAAATCAGCAGATAGTAAGTGCTCAAAGAACCTCTAACTGATTTCTAGTAAATCATTCTAATTTATATTTCAGTCCAAGATACCTAAAACCAAAGAACAAAACTCTCTATGCACAAGATAAGGCTGTACAAAATCAGGGATTTTCCCCCTCTAAGATGACTTTTTGGTTCAGCAAAGGAACAACTGATCACTTTGCAGTATGGGATAAGAAGGAATGAGAAAAACTGAGAGAGAGAGAGAGAGAGAACTATAAGGTATAGTCTACCTGGATATGTAGATTACTTAGTTTTAGTAAGAAATTAGCCACCTCAAAATATATTTGTCATGGTACCATGTTTTCCACGAAGTAAGTCAAATCAATAGCAATTCCTCAAAGAGTTTCCAAAAACTTGCAGATTCCAAGTTTTCCAGTCAAGACTTAGCATCTTGGAAATATCTAAATTATGGCAGATAAACAAGTGAATACTGAAAAACTATGGTTTTATATTACATGCATCAAATACACTGTGGAAAAGCACACCCAAATTTATCACACCTGAAACAAGCAGATGCTGTCAAGAACAACTTGCTTTCTCTCAGCTTCCTGATTAGCCATGCTTGCTTTTAGGGGAAAGATGGAAATTTCTGTAGGATAAAATCAACATTCTTAGAAACTGCTTACAACAGGATGCCTTACCGAAAGGAGGTAGTCCGTACGTCTGGGTTGCCTGAGGGTAGACAGCATAGGGTTGAGACTGCTGCAAGGTCTGGTACTGAGTCTGTCCAGGGTAAGCAGTTTCCGAAACAGGAACTGAGAGGATATGTGCATAAGGTCTAGAAATGTTCAAGAAAACAAAAAATTTCACATAAGAAAAACAAAAAACCGCTACTATTACTAACAGCAAAGAATCTATAATGAGTAGACTAACCTGTCACATAAAATGTCTCAATATGGTCAGAAAGTAGAATTATTTTTTCCTTTTCAGGTCTACTTATCATCTATCTAGCGAACAATTTTATAGAAAAATTAACAGTTTCAAATATCCTCTAAAGGTCCAATCATACCACAAACATTTGTGGTGTGCTACGTGCAAGGCCCTATGTGAGATACAAGTGCTGACTAAACTCATTTATGCCCTTATGTCTAAATATAGAATAAAATCCTAAAAGGACAGACAACTGGATAGAATAGATTGGCAACTGACTCCATTCCCCACCAAGCCCTCCAGGCCAAACAAAAGTTTTGAGAGTGAAAGTGGAACTTGGAAAAGAGGATGTGAGACCTTCAGAGAAAAAGCAGACAACCACCATATTAGAAAACCAGGATCAGGAGTGTGGCCCAATGTCCCTAGATTGAGCCTATAAAATCAAGAGTCAAGTGACTAATAAAATCTGGGAAGTCCTAGACAGGACACTGGCTTGCCCCGCTGATATTTAAGCCAGAGTATACTGCCACTAGTTGGTTTAGCTAGAGATGAATTCAACAGTGAAACTTCAGGGATTTTAAACCAGCTAGCTGACCTGCTCATTTCATGCATGGAATAAGATGGTGCCACATTTTATGCATTGAATTTTTAGATACGAGTTATTTTATTTGTTGAGTTATCCTGTACTTATAAAGTAAGAAAGTAAGTGTCAGGTACCATGCAGGTCATAACAATAAAATAATGGGGGGAGGTAGTTTCAGAGGGGAAATTTTTTTTTTTTTTTGGAGAGAAGAAAATGAAGGAAGGCTATAAAGAAGTGATCTGTAAGCAGACAGAATGTGCAAAAATGAGAGAGAAAAGGTGTTCTAGAAAAAGAGAAAACCTCTGCCAAGGGTACAGACAGGGCTTCAGCCAACAAGGAACAGAGATTATACTACGGGAAAGTATAAGACAGACAGCAAAGACCTTGAATACCAGGCTAAAAGTGTTCAGACAAATCTGAAACAATGAGGAGTCACTGAAATTGTTGAGAAAAGGATGACAAGATCAAAGCTGTTCTTTAATAAACATTAGTTTGACATTTCTTGCAGTTAAAAAATGCAGTGGTTTATATAAGTGATAAGGTCTACATTAAGGTAGAAAGCTAACAAGGTGTCCTGAGTGCAACAGGCATATAATACTTTTTTGAATAAATGAATGAATTTGGAATTTGCTATATTCACATCTCAGTAGACTCTAAAAGACTGAATTTGAAAATTTCTAGTCTTCTTAGCCAGACCCGAGACCAGAAAATAGCTCAGGCTGTAGCTATCAATCAAATCATGTGGGAATGACTTAAAATCTTAGTAACTTCAAATGGATTAATCTCCAGATATGATAAAGACCATAAAATCTTTCTTATTTAGTGTCTTTATAGCTCAAATTATTTTATCACCTTCATAACGACCTCAGAGAACAGGTTCAGTCATTTCAGAGAAGAAAATGACTGGCCCAAGGATGTTATTAATGTTAATGATAACACTAGATTAGAATTTGGAGAATTCACTGAGATGATTTTTCAATCAGCTTTTTTTTAAACTGATGCAAAACTCAAAAGGCACTTAATACAAATGGGCAAAAAAGGGGAAAGTTTTCTTTTACAAGAGACTCAGACATATTACTCACCTCTGTCACCAATTTCTTCATGTAACTTGCCTATGTAAGCATGTACGAATTTATCCTAGGTTAATAAACCACACCTGTACACATCTATGTACGCAGCCTCAACTTTTATCAATGTGCAATTGGTAGCCTGATATACACACTGTTCTGCACCTACTCATCTTGGAGATGATTAACTTAGTGAATCTTAAATGCTGATCTTATTTCATGAGGCCCAAAATATTGCCTCTCAGTGATTTAAACTCACTAAACCTGTCTAACCTCAAGTCTACTTTCTACTTGAGGACACTTCTAAAAGAATAAGCTTCTAAAGCAATAAGATGAACAGAGATTAGGCCCAGAAGTCCCAGTCTGAGGCTGGCTTTAGCTTTTTTAATTGATCCCTCTTTTAAAGTGGAGCAAAGAGAGAATAATGAGAGATTAAGCAGTGATATATTTTTATCACTAATGGTATTTTACACTTTTCAGTGCCTATTTACGTTGAGAAAGCTCCTGGGTAACAGTGATTTATTTCAGACAATCATTAACTTTTTAAAAGGACGATATCTAGACTATATTTACATGGAAAAAAAAACTGGAGTAGGGCCAGAGAGAACAAGAGAGGTGATNATATATTTTTATCACTAATGGTATTTTACACTTTTCAGTGCCTATTCACGTTGAGAAAGCTCCTGGGTAACAGTGATTTATTTCAGACAATCATTAACTTTTTAAAAGGACGATACCTAGACTATATTTACATGGAAAAAAAAACTGGAGTAGGGCCAGAGAGAACGAGAGGTGGTAATAAGTTAAATGTCAACTTAATAGCTTAAATATCAAGTTACATTTTGCAATGAATCTAGAGGAAAAGCATACAGATTTTTGAAACAATTATTCAACTTACTTTGCAGAATACATTTGTGAGGTATAATCATTGGATGAGCGAGGGATGTAATCGGTGCATGTCATAACTGAAAGAAAGATATCACCAGGTAAAAAGTTAGAACATTTCAAAAATGAAAGGGGAAAATTTCATCTCTCACTGTACAGTCTTTCAAACTAAGGAACAGAATAAAGCTTGGACATCAGAAATTTTTTAAAAAGACTACACAGTAGAAACACCTCACTCTTCTAATAATGAGTTTATAGAGACTTTTAGAGACAGTAAAAGAAGCTAGAATGAAGGCAGTATAGAAAAGAGCTGAAGGTCAGTACCAACTGATCTCTATTTTTGGCTGTGCTGTGTGGCATGTGGGATCTTAATTTCCCAACCAGGTATCAAACCTAGGCCCTTAGCAGCGAAAGTGTGGAATCCTAACACTGGACCACCAGGGAATCCCCAATACCAACTGATCTTTTCCATCACCATCACTGTTCTAAAACCGTAAATGAAGCAACTTCCTAAGTTGTCATCTATGCTCAAAGGTGAAGTTAAAATGCAAGATCCATGTCTAGGAAGCCACATCATACTTCTTTAGCTTATTCATTCTCTGTATGCTTACCCTATTCTGAGTAAAAGGTCATAAGGATGACCTGCAGGAAGACAGATATGGAAAAAGTATCCAATAACTGTTGCTACTGCTATATATAATCAGCAGCAGAAAGATGCAAGCATGCTTTTATACTATTATTTTTTTCAGCTTTGTAATAAAGCTTTAAGTTTGGTAAAGCAGAGACAGACCTGAGGAACTGATATAACGCTCTGATAAACCATCAAGTGAAGGGACTTTCACAGCTACTGCCCTCTTGACCTCCATGATTTCATCTAGAATAGATACTGTCATGAGGCTTAATCCTCATAATTTCATTTGGGATAAATACTGTAAATACTTAACTCAAGTTTGACAGGTAGCAGAACCCTTTTCATTAGCAGTATTTCAGTCCAAATTATAGACAGAGCTACAACACACAGAGCTTGTACCAGATTTCTAAATTGTTCAAGAACATCCTTCACTATCTATTATAAGGGAAGTTGCTCTATTGTGAATAAGGACTAAGGGTGAACCAACTAACTTTATGTCTAGCTGGGTTTTCTGAGTGTCTTACCCCAAAAGAGAACACTGATCAAGATCAGATGTGGGGTCAATTCATGCCCAACAGTAACACAAATCATCTGCAAATGAGCTTATCATGGATCTTGCCTATTGCCACTGTTCACAGTTTCTGAAAATAACTCATAGCAATTTGCAGATTATACTAATCATTAATCACTTTGACAAAATTGAAGGGAATCTCAGTTAGATCTAAGGTTCTTATCATCCATTACAGAGAACGGAAGTTCATTTGATTTCTACATAATGGTTCCTTCTCTGCTGACAAGTATTTTCAAAAACCCAAATCCTTCTCCTTCTCTCATTTAATTCTAGAAGAGATTCGCAAAAAATTCTAGGAGATCTAGGCCAATTTTTACTTCTCTAGCAACTTCACTTTCACGCACTGGAGAAGGAAATAGCAACCCACTCCAGTGTTCTTGCTTGGAAATCCCAGGGACAGGGGAGCCTGGTGGGCTGCTGTCTATGGGGTCACACAGAGTCGGACACAACTGACGCAACTTAGTAGTAGTAATAGCAGAGAATGAATAAGCCTTAATCTTTGTGGTACTTGGGAACTATGAAAAGATTAAAAAGAGTCAAGGCATAATCTGCTTAATTATAACCTCTCTGCCTGCCCTTCTTCCCCCTCAAGCTGCGGGACAGCTGCCTTCCTACTAAATTGTAAAGCAGTATTAAGATCATTATTGTATGTGCATTAAAAACCCAAGTTTTATGTTCCCTTGAGACAGAAAATTGCATGTGAGGTGGGATAATCAAGTTTCAACGACCTACGTCAGTTACACAATAAAGCTGGATCCCAGAAAAAAACTCCACAAAATGGAAATAGAACACAAATTTCTTTAGCATTGTGTAAATAAATCTGGATGTGTTCCACTCTGCGCTGGTTTAAAAAAAAAGGTAACAGCAGTGGAAACAAGGCAAAAACCCTAGAAATATACTCTGAAAGTAAAACTAACAGGACAATCTGATGAATTTGAATTAAGGAATGAGGAAAACAGGGAATACAGGATAATTTTTAGGTTTTCAGCTTGAGAAATTGGAGGGATAGTGAAAATACTTCCAAAGATGAAGAAGTTGGGGAAGAGAAGAGCTTTGGTGAGGGCTAAGGGCAGAAAAAGCTTTTACATATTTTAAGCATGACTTTTCTTTTAGGTATCTAAGTGGAGATATCAAGTAGGCAGTAGGATACAAAAATGAAATTAGAGCAAGAAGTCAGACTAGGAACACAAATTTGGAATTCATTAACTATGCATCAAATATTTAAAGTAACAAAATGGGTGAGAGAATACAGAAAGAACAAAGATGGTGGACTAGAACCAAACCCAGAGGCCCACTAACATTCAGAGGTTGGACAGCAGAAGAAAGGCCAGCAAAGAAGAAAGGTGAGAGAAAGAGTGGTAAGAGGCAGGGCACAAGCAGACAGAAATGCCCACTGGAACTAGGACTTTCAGTTACTCAAAGGAACTAATGACCTTGACAAAAGCAGTTTCCCTGGAAGAATGGTGACAAAGGTAAAAAATCTGAGAGGGATGAAGAGTGAATGGGAGGAGGCAAAACAAGTGAGGGCAACTCTTTCCAGAGGTTCCAAGGTGGGTCACGGGACAAAGAGAAGGTCTGTAACTGGCGGGGAATATGGACGTCAGGGAGGGTTTTGTTTGTGCTTTAAGATGGAAGATACTGGATCATGTCTCCACAGGCAGGATGGATTAAGAAGAGAAGAATAAGACAGTGCAAGAATGGTATTAGGATAATCACAGTACCAAAGTCCTTGGGGTAGCTGAGAACAGACAGGATATGAAGCACAAATAAAAGGCCTTTCCTTTCACAGGAACAAGAATACTATTTCCATTCTGACAAGAATACAACAAGGTAACATGGGTACAAACACAAGCAGGGCTGAAGACTTGGTGGTGGTAGGTTAATAAGGGAACCTCCCGTCAGACAGCTTCTAATCAAGAAGAAATCATCAGTCAAATATGAAAGAGGTGAGTAGTATGGGTGCTCTGAGAGGAAAGAAACGGTAAAAGGTAAAACTCATAAGTAAAGTGTAGTAGGGTGCCCACTTAAGGCCCTGTGGGTAAACAGTCAGCTAAGTGTATAAACCAGCCAGTAATGTTCAGCTATACTTACAGAGAAGGTGGACAGTGGATTAAATCAGGATTGGGGTTTAGCAAGGACAGTTCAAGAGGCAAAATTATTGAAGGTATTAGTAAGGGAGTAATTATAATAAAGAACTGCAGAATCCACGTGGAGTAAAAAGGGATAGGAAAAGAAGAGGGACATTATGGGTGCTGGACAGGTCATCTACATGGATGTTCAAATTATCAAGAATAACAAAGGTCTGGATGGAGAAGAAAACAAAGATCTAGTCTTTAAAGAGCAAAATGACTAGGAGTTCAGTCTGAGGTAAAAAGAAAGCTGGAGGAAGGGGCATAAGTATAGACTTCAAAGGAACTAGAGTTTTTGAAGGGAAAAAACAGAAATAATTTTTAAGAAGCAAGAAGACTCAACTTACTTCTGGGCCCTGAAGTATATAAGGAACAGACCTTTTTCTTGGGGGTGTGAAGTGAAAGTCATTCAGTCGTGTCTGACTCTTTGAGACTCCATGGACTATACGGTCCATGGAATTCTCCAGGCCAGAATACTGGAGTGGGTAGCCTTTCCTTTCTCCAGAGGATCTTCCCAACCCAGGGATCAAACCCTGGTTTCCAGTATTGCAGGCAGATTCTTTACCCATGAGCCACAAGGGAAGCCCAAGAATACTGGAGTGAGATATTAAAAAAGTTAGAGGAGACACCTTTCGTTGATTAGAGCAGTTCCCATATGTATCAGAGTTACCTAGCTATCTTCTTGAAAATGCAGATTCTCATCCACAACAGGTCTACTGAATGATAATCACTGAAGATGAGGCTAGAATGCTACCTTACAAATAAGCACGCCAGGTTAACGCTCAGGCATGCTAAAAGTTTGAGAACTACTGGAACAGCATCTTTGAGGAAGTAATATATACAACTCAAGACATAACCATTTTTTTTAAAGGCATATCATCTTTTATTACATGGGAATTATATAAGGTTAAGGTTAAGCATCTTAAGATATATGTCCTAAACAAATGTCTTTTTATAAAGCAATATATACAAATTTATTCTTCTGAAGTGTGTGGCATAATATGAAAGGGGATAGCTATTTAATTTCAAGGAGGACTATCTGCCCTATGGAGCATATCACCATGATATTCCAAAGAAAGCTTAGATCTCCATAAAAAAAAAAAAAAGAACATTCTACAAATTTTTGGCTAAGGTTTGGTAAACAGAGGGTGTATCCTATTGAGATGGGTCTCCCTCAGGGCCCAGTATCAATTTTGGGCTCTCAGGGGACTACTTTTCTTTTTTTTGGTCTAGATGGATAGGTAGAATCATTTGGTTATTAGAAAGCTGGAAACACATCAAGCCATCCAGAGAAGCAGTCAGAGGCTGGCCCACAAATTTTTCCGATTTTGAGTAAAGCACTATTTATTACCTTTAGAAGAACATTCAATCTTAAAACAAAAACACAATCACCAATCCCTAGGAGTGGATCCCATGTGATTTTGCTCCTTAGCTGGTATGCAATAAGGTTTATAGGAGGGCATAAGGATGGATACACATACAAGGCAATGAAAGGATTCTGGATACTCTGAGACAAGTGAGGCAATCAGTGAAAACCAGTTATAAAAGATCAGCATCACCTGGTCACAGGAATACGTCCATGATGCACAGAATACGGTACTTACTTTCCTCTGACATGGTAAGGTTTGAAGCAAGGCTTGAAGTTTCAGGTTTCTGATCACTGACTTCAGGGTTGCTTACTTGACTGGGAAAACCAAAATGAATACATTAGCCTCTGGTTGATCTGCTGCATTGCTAAAAGTGATTAAATCAAACCAATTTCTTCCTAGATAAGGGGCAAGGTAGGTCTACTTCATCAAGTCCTTATTCTCGGTTTTGATCGGCTACCTAACAGCTAAGGCCAGGCCTGGTACCTTCAGCATTCCAGTTCTTTGTCACATCCCTAGACCATGACTGTTTTTATACCACGTGGAAATTTCAGGTAAGCAACAGCCAACTCAGATTTTCTCTAAAGACCACATGGTAAAAGAAAAACTCTACAACAACCTAAAACTGCTCTCACTTTATTTCCTAAGTACCAAAGGAATGTAGGGAGATGACTAACTTCAGACAATGGTCCTCACAATCACTTCAAAAGCTTTTTCAAATTACACATGCTTACACAAGAAAGGGTTCTGAACTTTAAGATGGTGCATTACACTGCATTTCTGTTTTCCCCTAATCAAAAACAAACAAATTTTTGTTCTTATACCCCAAAATTAGCAAATCTTTTTTTAAAAAAACTTATAACACAAATTAAGAGAAACTGAAAAAGACTAAGTCATATAAACTAGGAGGATAAATCATTATGTTAGACACTTTAATGTTGGGAAGATCCTCAGTGAGATTCTGAAATGGAGACTACCCTTTGATCTTTCACAACATTCTCCTTCTTCCTCTTACCTTACTTTCCAACTCTCTCCATATTCCCTCAACCACTAGTATAGTACAGCGCTTAAGCGTGCAGACTCGAACCAGACTGCTTGAGCTCATATTGCACTTTGTCAAAACTAGCTTTATGGCTTTAGGCAAGTCATGAACTTCTCTGTACTCCAGTTTTTTCAACCGTCAATGAGGGATAATTATAGAACCTACCTTTCAGGGCTGTTATAGGGATTAATGAGTCAATATATGACAAGTAAAGACTAGAAGAGAGTAAACCCAATGCAACTGTGGCCAGTACTATTATAATACAGCTTCTCCCCAGTTCAGGCATCCTTCCCACATTCATGTTCCCAGAGCAAGAAATCTGCTTTGCTGTTCTACACTCTAGGAAGAAGCGGAGGATACTGTGGCAAATACTCCACATACCGGGAAAGATATGACTTTTTTAAAGACTAGAATAAAACTTTATTTTCACTTATTAAGTTAGCAAAGACAAAAAGTTTGTGACACTATGTTGGAGAAGTATGAAAAGAACTATGGTTACATATTCATGGTAGGTGAGTAACTGGAACTGGTGTGTATAAACTAATCAAGAAGTATTTTCATTGCAACATGATTTGTTATATAAAATTTTGGAGACCAATGTCCAACTGGTTAAAGTACTGGGTAAAAAATATGTAACGTATCCTCATCCAAGGGAACACTATGCCATCATCAAAAATAATTTTTTCCAGTTTTTCTTTTTTTTGGAAAGATAAGACTAATAAAGAGTAAGAATAGTTTCTACACAGAAAAATTTAAAAAGAAATGTTACTTATAAAAAAAAGTACAAAGCACCAAAATTCTTAAAGCTCTCCTATCTTTTCTGAATGAACCTCTAATATTCAAGCACAGTATCAATAAAGGTTTTTTCCCTGGTATATTCTGAATGTTCAAACAATTTTTCCTCAGATGTAACTAATTTTAAAAAGTAAATCTCCAGATGAAGTTTATCTTAATCTCTTTACTCAAATGTCTGTACTTTCAAAATAGTACTTAATATAGTAACCAAGACATGGCTATGGGAATTGAAAGGCATGGGTAAGAAATCATACTAAGCAGTTGTATCAGTTTCCCAAAATGGCTTATTTCTTATAATTACCTGANAGTAAATCTCCAGATGAAGTTTATCTTAATCTCTTTACTCAAATGTCTGTACTTTCAAAATAGTACTTAATATAGTAACCAAGACATGGCTATGGGAATTGAAAGGCATGGGTAAGAAATCATACTAAGCAGTTGTATCAGTTTCCCAAAATGGCTTATTTCTTATAATTACCTGAATGATTGGTAAAAATACAGATTTCTGAGCCCCATCTTATGCCTAATTAAATACGATTCCAAGGAGAACGGTATAAACCCAGACAAGAACTTCACATTCCTGACTGGTCTTCTACGTGTAAGACTAGTCTGAGTAAGTCTGGGGATCATTGTTATACCAACTGTTGAAAGACTATTTCTAGATCTTATATTGTAGAAGGTATACTTGTACAGTCTGGTGTATAATGGACAAGTTCCTAAAACCCCATGGTCTTGGACTGTTACAGCAAAATCTCCTACATATTCAACTAAATATCTAGAGATTAAACAGAAACAAAAGCACCAAGACAGTGAATTAATTCTAGCACTTTGTTAAATATCTGAAATTATATCTAGAAAAATTATTACTACCTCAAAATGATCATCCTCAGTTATATAAAATTTATTTAACAACATGTGTATGACGGGAAAAAAATGCTCCAAAATAAAACTTCCCTCCTCCAAAAAAAAGAGCAAAAACACCCAAACTCTAAAAGTAAGCATCACAAATACCTCTTTCTCATTCAGTGAAACTCTTGACAATAATGAACACAATCAACCAATGAGTGGATAAACAAAACGTGGTATGGACTACTATGGAGTATTATTCAGCTTTAAAAAGGAAGGAAACTAACACACGCTACAAATGGATAATCCATTAAGACATCAGGCTAAATGAAACAAACAAGTCACAGAAAGACAAATAATTTGTGACTGTGCTAATATAGGGTACTTAAGATTAGTCAAAATCATAGAGACAGAGCAGAATGATGGTTGCCAGGAGCTAGAAGAAGGGGGAAATGGAGAGTCTGATTAATACAAAGTTTCAGTTTGAGAAGATAAAAAAAGTTCTGGAGATAGATGGCAATGGTTGCCCAACAATGTGAATGTACTTAGCACCACTGGATTATACGCTTAAAAATGACTGAAATGGTGAATTTTAGGTTATTTGTATTTTATCCCAATAAAGCAGTTGTTGAAGGAGACAGAAGGAATAATAGCAGGAAAAGATGAAGCTGATAGGCTCTACTGTACAACTGGAGAGAGATGAGCAAGGGAATTAACTTCAGAGAAAAGGAATGCAGAGAATATTAGAGAGAAGCAGCGAAGCAGTTAAGGGGGTAGATTCGGTGATAAGACAAGTAAGGCAGTTCCTATCCACTTCTGATTTCTCTTTGCATTAGGGAGTCAGATCCCCAGCTGAGTAAATGGAAGGGGAGGGGCGAGGAGAGGCAGCAGCAGGGGGGAAGAAGGGAGGGAGAGAGGCAGGAAGAAAGGCAGGCAGGCTGAGAGGCAGGGAGGAAAGGAGAAAAAGAATGAAGGAAGGTAAGGAGGAAAGAGAAACAGTTTTACCACCGTGAAATGAACCAGGAAGAGAGACTGCGATCACCAAGAGTGTTAAGTGCCCACGGAGATGTAATCATGACTGGAAACTGTGACCAGTGAGCAGTTTTGTTTTCCTATAAAGTGTTCAGATGATTGGGAATAAGTATGAAACAGGTGAATAGGTGGGTTTAACTAAGGTTTTTAAACACGAGGTTAGACTAGGGAAGGATGACAGAGAAAAGGGAGAGGAAGTTAGGAATGTTTGTAAGAAATTGATTAAAGTAATAGATCTTATCTTTTGAGCAGCACAGGAAGATACAGAAGTCTTTTTTGAGGGAAGGGTCAATGCCTGACAGTGAAAATATGATAGATCATTGTCATTATAAGTGGAAGTGTAGAGTAAGACACAGGGCTAGTGTGACAATAGAATAAATGAGCTGGAATGCTAGTGTGTGAGGTGTAAGATTAGGATTCTTGAAATTAAGATGTTAGAGGGTTATTGGTTCATCTGGCTGGTAGACAAACAGGAGGAGGTAAGAACTGTGGACAACTGATAATCATGGTGCTGTGGAAGCCAGAGTATGACATGCAAAGAAGCTGCCTCTTTTCTGTACGGGGAGCAGAGCTAATGATTAAGGTGTCCCATGTCCATTTGGTAATTAAGGATTAACTCCTTGGATTTTTTTTATTTCTATTTTTCCTATTATGTATGTATACTGTATACGTAACTGAAGAATATTGACCATTGTCTCTCCACATATCACAGGATCTGAGTGATAACATGAGATTGGTACATTATGCTGAATAAATAATGAATAAACAAGGAGAAAAATTCAGCACTTATGTGTTTCAAGGACAAACTTTAAGGACAAAGTTTCAGAGGATAATTTTCACCTTAAATCAAATAAATTTCAAAACATAAAAACTGATGCTGAAAACCAAAATGAGGGTAAGTCAATCCAAATCATGTCCACATACTGGTCAGCAGGTAAAAAACAAATTATAAGTAGGTCATTAAAAAGAAATTCAACTTTGTATACCTTAAAGTCTGCTCTCCTGATTCCTGCATCTTGGCTTTCTTCACCTGTAAAATAAATACACAAAAGCATCAATGTCATGATCTGTTTTTAAAATCATCTAGCTACTCAAATGGCAGCCTCAGATTAACTAATAAATTACAGGGTAACTGTTTCCTTTTGTCTTGCTTAGACTTAGATTTATTTCATTAACCCCTGATATATTTTAAAGATGGACTTGTTTNGCATCTTGGCTTTCTTCACCTGTAAAATAAATACACAAAAGCATCAATGTCATGATCTGTTTTTAAAATCATCTAGCTACTCAAATGGCAGCCTCAGATTAACTAATAAATTACAGGGTAACTGTTTCCTTTTGTCTTGCTTAGACTTAGATTTATTTCATTAACCCCTGATATATTTTAAAGATGGACTTGTTTTTCACATGGGGCTCTCTTTTTTCTTTTTAATGAAAACAGTGTCTTCTAAACTCAAGGTAAAATAAAAGGTTTACCAAGATTTTTACTCAACACAGAATATTTACAAGGATAAGGTATCCAAACTTGAAATCAAACTGGTTACTTTAAAATTTTAACAGACACATAAATATATTTTCAAACAGTAAGTATGGTAATTTTACAATCATCTAACCATTTATTTAATAGAAATATCTTTATATTACTTACATACCAAAAATAAAAATAAATTCCTATCAGGTTACCAGAAATTTAAAAAATATGCTTCACACTATTCTGTTTTTTCCCATATTTTCAATCTTCTCTAAATCCTTCTAAGGTAAAAGTATTTCCATTGAAACAGTTTAAGAAGTCACAAATGGAAGATCTATGGTTAACATTACTAATGGTTTTCCCTGTTGTTGTTTTAAATATTACAAAGAATCTGATTTTAGTTTTTGAATTAGAATAACTAGTTAACAGAAGTAAGCTTAGTGTGCTTAGCCATACAAATTATGAATACTTAAAAAAGTATTTCAAGTTCGCAAAGTACAAAGAGTACTGCCAGCCCACTACAAGGAGTTAGGTCTGCACAGAGGCAGAAAATCTGCTGAACAATTTTTTTTTTAGGCCATGGTGTGTAGCATGCAGGATCTTGGTTTCCCAATGAAGGACTGAACCTGGCCCCCTGCATTGGGAGTCTTAACCGCTGGACTATCAGGGAAGTCCCTGCTAATAGACAATTTTAAACAAACATATTAGGTGGGAATATAGCTATTAAATATGATTAAATGTAAAATTTCAAAGTAAATAATAAATACAACATAAATCCCAGGCCCATTCAACTTCTCATGGACATCTATTCTTCATGAGAAAACATAACAAAATAAATAGGACCAAATACTCTTGGATCCTTGCTTACAGCTTATCAACTGACATTATATAATGCTGCCTTAACTTTCATAGGTGCCAATAAAGATAAAATTAATAAGGGGTATTAAAAAATCCTCTATGTTTACAAACAAAATTACAAAAGTATATGAAGAAAAAGGAAACAAAAATAAAACCTTTGAGGTAGATAAACCCTTAGTAAACATGATATTAAATTAAAAAGCCATAAAGGAGAAAATAGGTTGATTTTACAAAAATTCAAAACTTCCATATGATAAAAGATACCATAAACCAACCAGGAGGTAATTACAGGACGGTATATACACTATGACAAAAGAATTTAACTGTATTACAAATACATGACATAACCTCAATGAAAGGTATGGGAGAAAAATGCACTCATGTAATAATGCTGGAAAACTGTTTTGACTGGAAACTGTAAGGCTTAAGACATGAAAAATTCAACTTAATACAGGCTCTTACAAGAAAATGTGCTGTCCGTTCCACTGAAGATGACAGTATTTACATAATGCCAGATAATAAAGTAATTTTCCAATAGTGGTGATGAATTTATGCTTAGGTCACCCAAAGACTCTTTGCAATCAAAGAAATGAAGATAAAACAGTCTATGGTTTACAAACAGTAACCCATACAAAGAAAACTAGAGCAATGAAGAATCTAACTTATCATAGTCTTCATTTTATTAGAGCCACAGAGTACAAATTTAGCTAGAAAACACTCAAAAAAAAAAAAAAAAAAAGACCCCTGGAGCAAAATTTTAAAATATATTCATAATGGCCTTTCAAGGAAGAACTATGCTTTTTCATCTTTTATCTACTACACTGGCAGCTCAGTAGAGTGCTGCTGCTGCTGCTAAGTCACTTCAGTCATGTCCGACTCTGTGTGACCCCAGAGACAGCAGCCCACCAGGCTCCCCCGTCCCTGGGATTCTCCAGGCAAGAACACTGGAGTGGGTTGCCATTTCCTTCTCCAATGCAGGAAAGTGAAAAGTGAAACTGAAGACGCTCAGTTGTGTCCGACTCTTAGCGACCCCATGGACTGCAGCCCACCAGGCTCCTCTGCCCATGGGATTTTCCAGGCAAGGATACTGGAGTAGGGTGCCACTGCCTTCTCCCTCAGTAAAGTACATACACACAAATAGAAACAGAGAAAATGAACCTAAAGATATGTCTACCAAACAAAGAAGTCAGGAGGTGGAATATGTGCTCCCAGCTAATTCTGTACCTTTTGTGACCCACTGTTCGCCTTGATTTAGGCAATTCCGTCCTCCTGTAAGTCAGGGATAGGAAATATGGTACCTTGGCATACAGGCATTAAACTATCCTACTAAACTAAACTAATAAACTATTAGTTATCCTTAAACTAACTCAAAG
Source organism: Neotragus moschatus (assembly GCA_006410615.1). Classification (NCBI taxonomy): domain Eukaryota; kingdom Metazoa; phylum Chordata; class Mammalia; order Artiodactyla; family Bovidae; genus Neotragus; species Neotragus moschatus. The sequence goes on from SJYA01000201.1 coordinate 92,940, forward strand.
GATACAGATTTCATTGGATTACAAAAGGATGGGTTCAAATAATACAATCCAGAAATGGAGACAAAAAGTAAAACAGTGCAGCTACTTTGGAAAACAGTCTAGCACTTTCTCAAATAGTTAAACATAAAGCTGCCATATAATCCAGCCATTCCATTCCTGACTATATAGCCAAAGAGAAATGAAAACATATACCCACACAAAGGCCTGGACATGAATATTCGTATCAGCATTATTCAAAATAGCAAAAAAGGGGAAATCCAGTGTCCATTAATAGATGAATGGATAAGCACAATAGTGATAAATAAAAATGATGAATGATAAATCCATATAACGAAACATTCAGCAATAAAAGGGAATGAAATATCAATACTTGCATGTGCTAACACAGATAAACTTTGAAAAGATTATGCTAAGTGAAAGGAGCCAGTCACAATGGACCGCATACTATATAACTCTATTTATATGAAATACTTAAAGGTCAACAGGAAAGTAAATTAGTAGTTGCCTAGGATTGGGGTGAGGGCAGAATTGAGGGGTGACTGCTAATGGGTACAGTTTCTTTTTGGAGTGATGAAAATGTTCTAAGATCAACTCTGGTGACACCTGCAAAACTCTGTGAATATACTAAAAACCATCCAATTGGATACTTTAAAATGGATGTGANATGAAATACTTAAAGGTCAACAGGAAAGTAAATTAGTAGTTGCCTAGGATTGGGGTGAGGGCAGAATTGAGGGGTGACTGCTAATGGGTACAGTTTCTTTTTGGAGTGATGAAAATGTTCTAAGATCAACTCTGGTGACAGCTGCAAAACTCTGTGAATATACTAAAAACCATCCAATTGGATACTTTAAAATGGATGTGAATTATATCTCAATAAATAGAGCTGTCATTAAAAAAAAATGACATTATCTTATGGGCATGTTACAATTAAAGGTTACTAAAGGAAGATATACTGACAAATTCATGAATCAGAGTTGTATTTGTGCCTCTGCTTAAAAACATAACAAAAAAATCATGCTTTAAATATAGCAGAGCAAAGGAATACAAATAACACAACATATGAATTCAGAATATACAGGTTCAAGGCTCAGTTCTGAGAGTTAATTCATTGTGTGTCTACCTCTCTGAAAATAAAACATGACTCTCTACTTCAAAGACCTGCTCTGAAAATGAAACTGGTGAAGTGGATAGGGAGAGAAAGAATGAGCGAGGAGTTTATGAAAAGACAAAGTGATATATAACTGTTATATTAAGAAATACCACTTTCTAGATAAGAAAATTACATTATGAATCTCAAATGTCACTCCAGAATTACTCTGAGATGCCTTTAGTTCAGTTCACTCGCTCAGTCGTGTCCGACTCTTTGTGACTCCATGAATCACAGCACGCCAGGCCTCCCTGTCCATCACC
>SJYA01000202.1:9673-24001 GCA_006410615.1 Neotragus moschatus
CAGTCACACTGGGGACAGAACAGGTTCTCTCAGCCAGCTTTCCCTCCAGCACTGGAACAGCCGTGATTCCTCCTTTGGTTGTACGCCAGAAGCGGGGGTTTGGGGACACACTGTACAAAAATATGTATCTTTAAACATTAGCACCTGAAAAGGAAAGGGTATGTGCTCCCTGCTCTTTCTCTCTCTGCCATACGGAATGCATACACAACGGCAGGAGCCGGAGCAGCCTGCTCAGTCCATGAGATGGAAGCCTGGGTTGGAGCAAGGAGGGCTGCACGATTAGTGGAACCTTGCTGTGGATGACTTCACAGAACAGTCAGCTGCCCTGCCGAGTTCTGGACTGCCTACTTCTAGACTGTTAAGGGGCAGGGATAAATGTCTATTTCCTTTCAGTCACTGTATTTTGGAGCATCTTAGGTTGTACTTAATTAAAACAAGGCGTGAACACTGCCCGGGGGCTAACCTAGCAAGAGCTTTGTCAGCAGAAGGACATCAACATTCTCGTCCCCAAACTACCTAGGGCTTTGTCATCACTGCGCACTTTTAAAGAGAAAGTTGTCTTGAAAAGGTGAGCTGAATCACGGTGAGCCTAGAGAAGAAGGACAAGCAAACTGGCCTCCTGGTTGCTTTTATCTCTGAGTCTTAGCAGACACACCTCAGATTTCCAAGAAGCCCAGGCTACTCTGTTCCGACAGCCTGTCCAGGGAAACTCCAGCTTGGCTCTCCTCCTCCGGCTCATTACCTGAGTCAAAGACCAAGTGGAAAATCTGATGAGAACCTGTTGGATTCTAAGAGCTGCCCTGTGTCCACCAAACACAGGCAAATGCAGAGCACTGAGCGCAGAGCCTGGCACAGCAAAGGCAGTGCTCAGTAAGCGCCACGCTGGACTGTGACTGGGCTGCTGCAAGCCAGGCCCTGTGCTGGGCAGCTGGGACACAGAGACGGATACACCCAGTCCCACCGCCAACGCTCAGGAAAGCCTGCTGACCAACGACAGCACAAGGTTAGGCAAAAGCAACGAGACTGTGCCCAAGCAGTCTTCCAGCACTAGCGTCCTCTGGGATGTCCCAGACCCCGAGCGTCTCACTCCAGACCCTCACCCCGGCGACACATCCCTTCCCACGACTGTAGAGACCTTTGATGGATGCTAGATCACCACGGGACAGCTCCATCTGCGTGTTTTACAGGCATTAATACAGACATGTTCAAAACACAATGTATCTTTCCTCCTTAAACCCCCTCCCCATCCTGTTCCCTATCCCACTGAGCAGCATCACGTCCACCAGTCAAAAACTGGGAGCCAACCCTGACCTCTCCCCCAGCCTCTAAATCCCCCATCTAAGTCATCACCAGCTTTGGTCATCTCTCCCCACCTTGTGCCTCTGACCTAGCTCAAGGCCGTGGTCCTCTCTTACCTCCACAGCTCTAACAGCCTCCTAACGGGCCTCCAGGCCCACTCCCTTTCATCTAGCCTTCACTACCGTGACCTTGGTAATCCACAAAACTCATTCTTAAATTAGTCATCAACCCCAAATTGCAAGTCCACAGCTAGGTTTAAAAGCCTGCCTAGGGCAGATTGCACTACAGGATGCGGGGTTGGGGATCATGCCCCATGCCTGCTTCCCCTCCCCAAAACAAGACCCCTGAGGACCAGACCACAGCCCAGTCTCTTTCATCTCTGTCCCCAGGCAGCCTTCTCACACATTCCGTCTTCAACTGAGAATGCTCTTCCCCTTTCTGCCTGCACTCCCCAAGCACCCTCCAGTTCTGTCTCCTGGGGAACAGAAGCCTTCCCGGATTCGCCTAAGCCGAGTGAGGTGCCCCTTCTCAGTGTTTCCAGAGCAAGAGCCTTTCTGCTTTGCTTCCATCATATCAGAATTGCCTACATGTCTGGATGTCTCCCACGTGAGGTTCTGAGCGCTGGGCGATGACGACAGGGAAAATGGCAGCAGCAAGCTGTCACCCAGCATTTACTTTGTGCCCGCAAGCCCTCTCAGCACTTTACACCTGTTATCTCATTTAACCTTCAGAATCGTTTTAGGAGGCAGATTTCATTCTCAACTCTCTTGAAGGATGCGGAAACTGGGGCAGGAGGCGAGGGGCCAACGTGCCTAAGGACGCAGTTGGCAAGCACGGAGACAGGATCCAAACCCGGCTGCTTGGCTCCGCACCTACACTCTAACCACGACGCCGGTCTGGGTCCCTGTCTCCACCCTCAGAATCCACGAGGAGCTGAGCCACCGCTGGCGGAGCGAACGAAAGAGTGAAGTGACCCCACAGGCGCAGCATCGGTCTGCACCGGAACCAGCTCCTCCCAGCCCTCGCAGGCCTGCGTCCTCGGCCCGCTCGGCGGGCAGCTCCCCGCACCCTCGTGTTGGGCGGGGCGCCCTCAGTCAGGGTCCGGCCCCAGCCCACTGCCCTCCCCTCCCACACACAGCCGTCCCCTGAGGCCGGCCGCGCCGCATCCTCTGCCGCCTCCGCCCGACTTCTGGGACGCCCCAGACCCCAGTGCTTCCTCACGCTCACCCGCCGTGTCCCGGGCTCCACAGCAGCACAGGGCGTCACGGCCGCGAGAAGGCGGGACGGCACTCCAGGGCAGACAGAGGGCGCCGCCATGTTAGAGTCGGGCGGAACGAACCGCGCCGGCTTCCCGGCGCAACTCCGGCGCATGCGCAGCGCCCGCCCGTGGAGTAGCTCTCGGACCCGCGCATGCGCCTAGTAATCCAGTTCAGTTCAGTTCAGTCACTCGGTTGTGTCCGATTCTTTGCGACCCCGTAAACCGCAGCACGCCAGGCGTCCCTGTTCATCACCAACCGCTGGAGTTCACGCAAACGCCTGTCCATCGAGTCGGTGATGCCATCCAACCATCTCATCCTCTGTCGTCCCCTTCTCCTGCTCTCAATCTTTCCCAGCATCAGGGTCTTCTCAAATGAGCCAGCTCTTCGCAGGCAGGTGGCCAAGGTATTGGAGTTTCAGCTTCAACATCAGTCCTTCCAATGAACACCCAGGACTGATCTCCTTTAGGATGGACTGGTTGGATCTCCTTGCAGTCCAAGGGACTCTTGAGTCTTCTGCAAACCCACAGTTCAAAAGCATCAATTCTTCCACTTAGAATTGTTCTCATTGTAACCCTTCCTTGGGTTAGGAAGGGTTCAACAGTTCCTTGAAATTTCTACGCCTCAAACATAAAAGTACCAGCTTTTACGTGTGTGCCAGGCGCTGTTTCAACTGCTCTACACGCACTGTCTCGTCCTCTCACCGTCATACGAGATTTTTCTTCCACTTTGAAGAAGGGAAACCAGAGTCTCAGGGTCAATGAATTGCCCGCTGTCACTCATCTTACAAGCGGTGAAGCAGAGATGTGAGCCTAGCTGTGGCTTCAAATCTGTAGAACCACAGTTACTTTTTCTATCTTCTGAGCTAAACATTGCCCCTTTACTTGTTCAGGGGCTGTCCAGGGTTAGCCGGTGTGTCACTGAGAGTGCCTGAAAATAAAAGTCAGCTTGCAGACCTCACCAGCGCCTCTGTGGTGTCTTTCCAACCTTTCAGCACCACCAGGCCATTGGCTTTTCTGCTTCCTAATAGTTCCTAATAGTTCTCCTTTCTTCATTTTTGACCCTGTTTATTTTCATGATCCATAGTTTTAACAACACCCTTGTGAAAACCCTGATCTCCTTTGCTCTCTTGTCTTTTTGTCACGTGGATTTTGTAAGAATTTCAACCCTGGATCAGTCCAACTGCTCCTTTTTCCCTTTGCCGACACCTAAAGGACCAAGCAATGGCACCCCACTCCAATACTCTCGCCTGGAAAATCCCATGGACAGAGGAGCCTGGTGGGCTGCAGTCCATGGGGCCGCTAAGAGTCAGACACGACAGAGCTACTTCCCTTTCACTTTTCACTTTCATGCGTTGGAGAAGGAAATGTTAACCCACTCCAGTGTTCTTGCCTGGAGAATCCCAGGGACAGGGGAGCCTGGTGGGCTGGCGTCTATGAAGTTGCACAGAGTCGGACACGACTGAAGCGACTTAGCAGCAGCAGCAGCAGCAGCAGCAAAGAGCCGAGCACAACTGGAGAAAGTTCCCAGTGGGACAGACTGTTCTCTACAAACTCATTACTACCAGCCTTAAGCGGGGCTTCAGCAAATGTCAGTCTGGCCAGTTCATTGCTCCTCTCTTCACAATAGCTAGAGAAACTAAAACACTCAGCAACAGTTGATATTAATAATAGCAAATCTGATAGGAAACCTCTCGTCTCCCCAAAACTAAACATGTAAGTTTCTACTTCTGAGTCTGTGTTGGATGTAGTCAATTGAGACTTGCCATCCATTCCTTTCAGAATCTAAAAAGGTAAACTTTATTTCCCAGACTCAGTAGCAGTTGGAATCCCAGCTACAGGTAGGTTCTGCCAGTAGGTAAGATTTGGAAGCCATTGGCCTGCTGAGGTTAGCCGACTTCTACTGGCAAGAAAGGTCACGCAAATGTGGAGTGCTGCAGCGGGCAGCGCATTGTGGCCTGTCTGCAGCTTCGTGAGTATTCCGCAGCATCTGTGAGGTGGAGGCCGCCAAACTCAGCGTTCTGGTGCCTGGGGACCAGCCTCTAGTCCCAAATCTAGACCCACAGACACTTTTTCAAGTGGGTTGCTTTTTCAAGTCTTAGAAATCACGTTTCGTTTTTAATGTTTACTCGTATGCATTTATTTGGCTATGCTGGATCTCCATGGCTGCTGGGCTTTCTGTCGTTGGGGCAAGCAGGGGCTGCTCTCTGCTGTGGTGGGCGAGCTTCTCACTGAGGCGGCTTCTCCGGTTGGGCGCCCAGGCTCCAGGGCTCGCGGGCTTCCGTAGTGCGGCTTCCGGGCTCTACAGTACAGGCTTGACAGCCATGACACACGACTTAGTTACCCTGAGGCTTTGACATCACGCTTATCTTTACCTTTTACCCCATGACAACAAAAAGTACCCAGTTACAGAAATTAATCAAAGGGCTAAAAGATGATGCAATTGAGAAGTTGAAAATGAATAAACAAATAGTTTTTTTAAAAAAATCAGTCTAAACCCCAGAGGGAAAAGAATAAAACGACTTATCTTTCCCCAAAGGTGCTCCAAGTAGGGTGGAGGGCTCAGCCCCAGAGTCTGCTCAGTTGACGCTGGGAGCCCTAAAAGGAACCTCAGGTATGAAAACTAATTCTGGCGGAAAATGAAAACAATCTGGAAGCCCCCACCAGCTTGACCAAGGAGTTACCCTTGGGGCCCACGCGGAACACCAAGCTTGAAGTTGCTCTGCATGCCACAGGACTCCAAGGAAAAAGGAAGGAAAAAAGTAAGGTCAAGTTTGTGGGAGGGAGGGGAAATTTACATTTTAAAAAGGACACCTGAAGACTGCTGCATCCTGGACAAAGCTCAGATGTTAGGCAGAAGCCACCTCCTAAGTTCTCATGTTGTACGACCATGGATCAGAAAGAGGCAGAGCTCAGGCAGGGAGGGGGCCAGCGGGTGCAGGGGCTTCCTGGGGTGAGACCGTTCCACAGTCTGCTGGGTGCCGGTGGACCATGCACCTGAAGCAGGTGGACCATCTCAGAGTCAAGGACACTCGCCAGAGAGGCATCCAAAGGAAAGACACCTCCTGCATGTCCGGGGAGGGCCAGGTGAGCCCAGATTTCCTGCCCTACTGCTGACAGTCCCCTCGGGGGAGGGAGGTGCACAGCCTCACAGGCCAGACCACAGCAGATAGCTGCGCCTTGGCCACGCTCACCACGGTGGGCCCAAGGCAGGAGCCTCTCCACCCTCAACCTGGCTCCTGCTTGTGGATAGAAAGCCAAAATTAAACCCTCTAAGGCTTCCCTGGTGGCTCAGATGGTAAAGAATCTGCCTGCAGTGCAGGAGACCTGGGTTTGATCCCTGGGTCGGGAAGATCCCCTAGAGGAGGGCATGGCAACTCACTCCAGTATTCTCGCCTGGAGAATCCCACGGACACAGGTGCCTGGTGGGCTATAGTCCAACAAACTGCTTGAATCCAAAAAGGACTGTAGGCCTGAACCCACTGAGGGCTCAGGGACTCCAGAGCCCTCGGCCCAGCCCGGAGGAGCACCAGCAGAGCCCACAGGTGTCCCGGGGCTGTCCACCAGCCCCACCAGAGAGAGCCTCAAAGCCCAGCTCTGCCCTACAATGGGCGTTTCTCTCCCCTGAAAATCTGAACATTTATTGAATGTTGTTCTGTCCTTGGATTCCATATTACTTTATTTCCCTAGGTTTGCATTGCAAGTTACAAAAAACACCACTTCTGCAAAAGCAGGTATTCATGCTACAGACTTGGGTTTTTAACTCTTACCTGCTGTATCCTGAGTACATGGGCAAAACTCAGGGCTCACTGTCCCACTACTGACCACCAACCTGCCCACGTCAGCAGGCCTTCCAGCCTGCCATTCCCTTAGTGCACAGAGACCCCGCCTCCCTCCAGCCCCACCACCTCCTGCTTTACTGGCCAAGCGCTGACTTGGGGGAGCCAACACAGTGCCAACCACAGCCATGTCTTGCCCCTGGGAACCCGCATCTAGAAGGCAGAAATCCCACCCAAGTGAAGCCAGTAAACCAACAAGGGTGCCTCCCAGAGCCTCATGAAGGGCACCAACAGGGGAGCCTAAGGGGGTGACTTCTCAACCATGGGCACAAACGTCCCATGGCCTGAATGCTCCCCGGAGACAGTGGGCACCCAGACTCACCCCTAGAGAGAAGTCTGAGCTCTCAGAGCTCGGTCCCTCTGTTTAGAGCCACCAGGGGCACTCACAGAGCCCTTCCAGATTTAGCCTTAAATGTGTAAATGCTGCCCATTCCCCAAAATAGCTCTGATGTGAAAGGACCTAATGGAGAGTAATGAAGGGAGTGCCAACAAGTAAGAATAACTTATTTTCCTTTTTCTCATTGAATGCAAGAGTTTTTAAAAAACAGATGGTGCTAACTGAAAAAGAATCTTCAAAGATTGACAACTCTCAGGATAAGTGGTAGCTCTGACTGTAGAAAAATCTGCCTGCAATGCAGGAGACCCAGCTTCCATCCCTGGGTCGGGGAGATCCCCAGGAGAAAGGCATGCATGCCCACGCTGGTGCTCTTGCCTGGAGACGCCCATGGGCAGAGGAGCCTGGTGGGCTGCAATCCACGGGGCCACAGAGTCGGACACCACTGAGTGATTTTCGCTTTTTCACAGCATAAGCTTGTCAACAGGGAGAGCTGGCAGCCTGCAGTTAGGGTCACAGCGTTTCCTTGGGGATGCGCCTCTTGGCAAAGCCAGGGCTGCACTCACCGCACGGCTCTCAGGGGAGGAGCCTTTCTGAGACACCAGAGCCCATCACCTCCATGAGAAGACCAGGACTAGGCAGGCAGCTCCCTCCAAGTGCTTAGAAAGTGTCACTCGCTCAGTCGTGTCCAACTCTTTGTGGCCCTGTGGACTGTAGCCTACCAGACTCCTCCGTCCATAGGATTCTCCAGGCAAGAACACTGGAGTGGGTTTCCGTTTCCTTCTCCAGGGGATCTCCCCAATCCAGGGATCGAAGCTAGGTCTCCTGTGTTGCAGGCGGATTCTTTACCATCTGAGCTACCAGGGAAGTCCACAAGTGCTCAGAGTTGTTCCTAATTCAGGTTCTGGGGCTTCTGAGGAAGAGGGGCATGGGGCAGGTGTGCTGGGAAAGATTTGGGACTTCATGGGGGGCTGGCTCTGGTGGGGGTGAGTCCTGGACCCCAAGCAACAGTGCCCAGGTGTGGCACTGACACCGAAATACCTGNTCAGAGTTGTTCCTAATTCAGGTTCTGGGGCTTCTGAGGAAGAGGGGCATGGGGCAGGTGTGCTGGGAAAGATTTGGGACTTCATGGGGGGCTGGCTCTGGTGGGGGTGAGTCCTGGACCCCAAGCAACAGTGCCCAGGTGTGGCACTGACACCGAAATACCTGTTTCTGCCCCATGATGCCCACCAGTGTTTTCCATGCAGCTGGGAAGGAGTGGGCACAGGGGCAGAGGGTGCAGCAGCGCCAGCATCCAGGCATTTTGCTGGAATGACCTCCAGGGCCCCTCGGAGCTACCGAGTAATCCGCACATGTGCAGAGAACACTTGTCGTTTGTTCAAAGCTGCAAGAATGCCAATGTGAAAACAGTTTTCCACAGTGTCTATGCTCCTTTTGCTTGGAACGTTTCTGAGCTTCACCTTGAGAACCACCATCACTCATGGCCCAAGAATCTAAAGCAGCTCAGTTGACCTTAAAGTGCCTGGTCAACATCCCAAGGGCAAGGATGACCTTAACATCCACAGGCCAGGGTTACATTCATAAGAACCTTGTGAGTCTTAGGGAGCAGACCTGTCATGGTAGTCTGATCGCAGGTTGGGAAAGAATTTTCAGACACAGAGCATTTTCAAAGGGAGTCAGTTTATTAAGAGCAAGGAGCAAAGATAAGGAAGGTGCTGTGGGCACAGTGGCCTGACAGGCCAGGGAGAGCTGAGGGGACGCAAATCCAGGAGACCAGGGATCGACCCCTGGGTTGGGAAGATCCCCTGGAGAAAGAAATGGCAACCCACACCAGTGTTCTTGCCTGGGAAATGCCATGGACAAAGGAGCTGATGGGCTGCAGCCCATGGGGTCGCTAGACACGACTGAGAGACTTCACTTTCACTTCTCACTTTCATGCATTGGAGAAGGAAATGGCAGCCCACACTAGTGTTCTTGCCTGGGAAATGCCATGGACAGAGGAGCCTGGTGGGCTAGAATCCACAGGGATGCAAGNTGCTTTTTTGTGTAAAAAAAAAAAAAAAGATCAAAATGTATGCTTCTAAGATGGTTAAAATGTACACATTTTTTAATGAATGCTTAAAAAGAATAATAATTAGAATAATAATACTGAGCTTTTAGAAAATGCTTTTTATCTTCAAAGCATTTCACAAAAGTATATGTGGTTAATCTCAGTACCCTAAAAGCAACTTGCTGAAAGACTTTGCTTCACAGCAGATGCATTTCTGAAGGGTTTCACTCATCTTTACATTTTCTTGGGTGTAGCTCTTTATGTTAAAAAAAAAAAAAAAGTGGCTGTAGTAAATAAAATCCATCAAAGCCTTGCTTTTTAATGCAAATAAGCTTCTTTCTATTCTTCCTACAGGAAAGAAATGTTGAGTTGAAACTAACTATAAACCCAATTCTGTTGAATCTTTGTAAGAAGGATCATTTTGTGTAGGACTGCGGTTCAACTGTTCTCTGTCTCCACTCAGGTCCAAACAAATAGAAATAGGCTTAAAAGGCAAAGGGCTAAGTAAATATATTTTTAGATATATTTACTAATGTACAAGAATTAAATTCACTTAAGATAAAAATCTTTACTGAAAGTAGTCATTTAGTGGAAGGTGAGCTGGAACTTATTATTTTGATGGCATAGGATCCTTTTTCCAACTGCTTCTGGAAAAGCATTTTCAGATACAGCCAGTGTTGACCTTCCAGGAGAACACACAAATGTTAAATAGAAGAATCAGGGCGAGCCTGCCTGCAGCAGACTCTGGGGTGGCATGTGAGCTGCCAGGCACCTCTGCTCAGGGTCGCATTACCCTGCATGAGACCCAGAGTTAATGCCTCTCCTCCAAACTGTATAGCAATACAAGATGCCAGTCCAGCACTCCTTTTCTTTGGTTCCTTTCTCTCTTTTAATTTAAAAAGATGACAACAGCAATGAATGTTAATTATTGAAAAATTAAATTTAAGGAGATAAATAGGACAGAAAGAAAAGCGAAAATCTCTCTTTCCTCTATCAGAGATGACGTTACTAAATTCTTCTGAACCTTCCCAACACACTGATAACTTATTTAACAAAAAAAGGCTCTTACTATACTTATATAAGCTAACATTTTACAAAACCTGGTATATAGCCTTATAACTTTTCATGAAAATATAAATTTATACACCACTGTTCTAATTGTTATAGGCATTTTATTTCTTAATATTATTTACTAAATATAATGATTCTCAAATTTACCGTATCATAGAAATCACCTGGAGAACTGCTTAAAATATACAGTGATATATCCCTATTCCAGATGTACTGCGTTAGAGAATCTCTAGGAAAGCATCTTAAGAATCTTTATTTTGAACCAAGCTTCCCAGGTTATTGGAACAGTGATTGAAGCTGTATTTTGTGTTTCATTTAATTCCCATTTAAAAAAAAAAAAAAAGAAGAAGAAGAAAAGCTATTCAATATTTTACCTCTTCATCATCTTCTAGCCTAATTGTTTCCTTAATTTAAATTCAAAGAGATAGAATTACTCCCTCACACAGTATGGACGTTTAAAATCTTTCAGCATATATTGCCAAACTATTCTTAATCAGGCTATCATAATTTATATCTGCAACTACCCATGTTATTACAGTGGTTGCCAGGATCAAGGTAATTGGATGAGGATGTCTGTATATGTTCCCCTTGTGCTTCCAGAACAGGAAACAAGAAGGTCCTTCCATCCTCACATCAACTGTAAGCTTTAACCTCTGCAGGTGGTCAAATCTGGGGAATGAATTCTAAGCAAGGCCAATTCATTCTGCATAAAGTATCAGATATGTAAATTAGAAAAGGATTCTTTCTTTGCTGCTATTAAGTCGCTTCAGTCATGTCTGACTCTGTGCGACCCCACAGACGGCAGCCCACCAGGCTCCCCCGTCCCTGGGATTCTCCAGGCAAGAACACCGGAGTGGGTTGCCATTTCCTTCTCCAATGCAGGAAAGTGAAAAGTGAAAGTGAAGTCGCTCAGTCGTATCCAACTCTTAGGGACCCCATGGACTGCAGCCTACCAGGCTCCTCCATCCATGGGATTTTCCAGGCAAGAGTACTGGAGTGCGGTGCCATTGCCGTCTCAATTATTTGTTTACTCCCCTTTTCCAAAATGTTAAAACGCTAAATACTCAATGGTAAAGAATATGCCTGCAATGCAGGAGACAAAGGAGTCACAGATTCAGTGCTTGGGTAGGGAAGATGCCCTGGAGAAGGAAATAGCAATCCGCTTCAATATTCTTGCCTGGAAAATCCCACGGACAGAGGAATTTGGTGGGCTACAGTCCATTGGTCACAAAGAGTCAGGCATGACTGAGCATACAGACACACAGTAGAATTTTGAAAAGTGTGACAGTTCTTCTGAATCAAGCATCCTTTAAATTTGGTAACTGGTTAAGTAATATGGGGCAATTATTTAAAAAACAGATGTCCAGACTCACCTGAATCAGTGAAGGAGGTTTCTGGAAATTTGCATTATTCTAAAACTCCGTGGATATTTCCCCTGCAGAACCAGGAGAGAAGACCTCTGCTGACCCACATTCCCAGTTTTGTAGACGGGAAAAACAGCCCAGGGTAGTTCATTGTGGGACCTCTGACAGATGCAAGTGAGTGACAAAGCTGGGATTAGAAGCCACGTCCCTGTCAGTGGATATATTGTGTTTTCTGGTCCTTAACTGTATCTATGATTAGGTCTATGGATTTGTCAAAAAAAAGACACTCATTAAAATTATAAAAATGAAAGCTACTGTTTTACAAATTCAATTATACTTAGATATATAAAATTTGATAAAGTAGCTAATACTGGTTTAATAACCAATAAAATAGCACTTTAATGCTTTTAGGTTTTATAATAAGTATAGCTTACCTATTAATGGAAAATAAATGTGACTATTTCAGAACTTTATCCAAATATAAAATGTTCCATGTAACTGTTCATTTGTTTCTCCAAAGATCTCCTGTTTAAACTTTGTCAATTTTTCTGAACATCTGTGAGAAAGCCTCATTGCTGTGCTAATGGTCTTTAAAGACTTTCTTTTCTAGTTATCTGGATTCTTTCTCTAAACCTGAGCTCATGCCCTGAGAGTGGAGGCACCAAGAACTGGAAGAAAGAAGGGACCAGGAGGGCTTTAAAAGAGCATCCATATCTGAAATGCCAGTGTTTAAGTCTAAAATCTTTACGCTTCTCTGTTCTTGATTATGAAATGAGCTTATTCCAAGCGCATGATCACTGTTTTGCTTAGTCTTCCTTAACTTTTATACTTTAAAATGTCTGTGACTCTAGACTGAATTATACTGCTTACAGTTTCCTAAACAAATATGTGTAATTTTTGCTCCAAGAAAAGCTCTAAAGTTACATTTAATCTGCATGAGTAATTTGACCCATTCACTTAGGATTCCTCAGGTGAAACCTCTTTCTATTGATATATATTTCATTAATGTTATGGAATTTAGTTGCATTTCAATCTTGAGCCAATATTTCCATTACCTTTGTCTTTCTCAAAAGATGACTCTTCCGAATTGGAATTTTTCATGGTTGACATCACTTGACAAACTACCATGCTCTTTCTGAGTGATGTGAATGGAATAAACAGCATTTTTTTTAACACTGCAAAATGCTTCTTCAATGTTTTATTGAGGAGAAACAAGTTTATTATATGAATTTTCCAAAATTTAACTTGAGGGCATTGTGTTTTAATTTATTCAAGTTCAAATTAAAAATATATATATACATTTATCAAGATTGCATGTGCTTGTGTGTGTGTATGTGTGTACATAAAAGCAATATCAAGAAAAGAAACAACTTACTAAAGGAACTGATCCTTTATAGACGCATGTTTAATAATTATTAATAATTCTCACATATAGTATCTACTTCAGGTAAATACATATGTACACATGCATTGTGTATAAATGTAGGCAGGTAGATTTTGCTAGTTATTGAAACTGAAATAAAATATTTTTAACACCTAGCAGACATAGCCGTATCCAATTATCTATTTGCTCAAGTCTCTTAAATTCACTAGGTTAAAAACTGATATCCCCTTTGCCCCATCACAAAAAAAATTTACTTCTTCTATTGTCCATTTCCATAAAGACTATCATTATCGTTCACCAACTTCCCCAACAAATGGAGAGCCATCAAGTACCTAAGATTTTAATGCTTAGGTTTCTCTCAAGGCTAGATTTTTAACTAATTGCATTCCATTGAGTATAAGTTTTGCGGGATATTAATAGGTGTTACCCCCAAAAAAGGAGGAAGAAGGAAGAAAAGAAAAAGAAAACACTCTGGGGTTGCTACATTTGCAGTATATTACATCATGCAATAAAATGNGTACCTAAGATTTTAATGCTTAGGTTTCTCTCAAGGCTAGATTTTTAACTAATTGCATTCCATTGAGTATAAGTTTTGCGGGATATTAATAGGTGTTATCCCCAAAAAAGGAGGAAGAAGGAAGAAAAGAAAAAGAAAACACTCTGGGGTTGCTACATTTGCAGTATATTACATCATGCAATAAAATGCAAAATTCACTGAATCATAGAAAATGCAAGAGAGTTCCAGAAAAACAACTACTTCTGCTTTATTGACTACACCAAAGCCTTTGATTGTGTGGATCACAACAAACTATAGAAAATCCTTCAAGAGATGGGAATACAAGACCACCTTACCCATCTCCTGGGAAATCTGTATGCAGGTTAAGATGCAAAAGTTAGAACCGAACATGGAACAACAGACTGGTTCCAAATTGGGAAAGGAATACGTCAAGGTGGTACATTATTACCCTGCTTCTTTAACTTATATGCAGAGTACATCATGCAAAATGCCAGACTAGATGAAGCACAAGCTGGAATCAAGATTGCTGGGAGAAATATCAATAACCTTAGATATGCTGATGACACCATCCTTAAGGCAGAAAGAAAGAGGAACTAGAGAGAATTTTGACGAATCTGAAAGAGGAGAGTGAAAAATCTGGCTTAAAACAACATTCAAAAAATGAAGATCATGGCATCTAGTCCCATCACTTCATAGCAAATACATGGGGAAACAATGGGCCCAGTGAGAGACTTTTTTTTTGAGGGGGGGATCCAAAATCACTGCAGATGGTGACTGCAGCCATGAAAATAAAAGACACTTGCTCCTTGGAAGAAAAGCTATGATCAACCTAGAGAACATATTAGAAAGCACAGACATACTACTTTGCTGACAAAAGTCTGTAAAGTCAGCTATGACTTTTCCAGTCATCATGTATGGATGTGAGAGTTAGACCATAAAGAAGACTGAGGGCCAAAGAATTGATGCTTTCAAACTGTAGTGCTGGAAAAGATTCTTGAGAATCCTTTGGACTGCAAGGAGATCAAACCAGTCAATCCTAAAGGAAATCAGTCCTGAATATTCATTGAAAGGACTGATTCTGAAGCTGAAACTCCAATATTTTGGCCACCTGATATGAAGAACTTACTCATTGGAAAAAGCACTGATGCTGGAAAAGATTGAAAGTGGGAGAAGGGGATGACAGAGGATGAGATGGTTGGATGGTATCACCAACTC
>SJYA01000202.1:25184-38269 GCA_006410615.1 Neotragus moschatus
TTAATTTCTGTTAATACATTTAATATGTTGCCTGTTTAAATGAGAATTTAATATCATGTCTTCCTATACTCTGGTAAAAATTAAACAAAACAGAGGATCCAACAGTTTGATAAACACTATGTCCTAAGTACTATTCTTATAGCTCATTTTATTCCAATATACATCCTAAATTGTGTTTATTAATATTATCCATAAGCTACATTTTTAAATCAAAATAAATAATGTACAAAGAAGTCAAGTGACACGTCCAAGTTCACCTTTAGTGAATGACAGTTTGATTCTCAGGCTTTCTACCACTAACTCGGTTATCCTGCCTGCTCTCACAGCGTTCCTTGACACTAATAATTGTGATGGACTTACCTGGATGCTAATGCTGATATTGTTACATGTTATAGAAATGAATTAATTCACTAACGAACCATGACTTGAACTAATGTTAGCCACTTTACAACCATATAGATGAATGTCAAGCTCCTTGGTGGGGAAAAATGAATGAAACAAAAATTAAAATTCATTCAGTGCTCAGCGCTTTGGGCTAAGTCAGAACATGGTGTGATGGTGAGATGGGGAAGGCTCACCCACCTACCTTATGAGGCTTGGGAGTGAGTTGGAGAAGTAGGGCATCACTGAGAAAGGACTGTGTGGCTCACAAATAAACTGTGGAAAATTCTTAAAGAGATGGGAATACAGACCACCTTACTGCCTCCTGAAAAACCTGTATGTGGGTCAAGAAGCAACAGTCAGAACTGGATATGGAAAAACAGACTGAATCAAAACTGGGAATGGGGTACATCAAGGCTGTATATTATCACTCTGATTATTTAAATTATATACAGAGTTCATCATGCAAAATGTGAGTCTGGATGAATCACAAGCTGGAATTAAGATTGCTGAGAGAAATATCAATAACCTCAGCTATGCAGATGATGCCACTCTAGTGGCAGAAAGTGAAGAGGAACTAAAAAGCCTCTTGATGAGCATGAAAGAGGAGAATGAAAAAGCTGGCTTAAAACTCAGCATTCCAAAAATTAAGATCATGGCATCCAGTCTGTCACTTCATGGCAGGCAGCAAGATGGGGATACAGTTGAAATGGTGACAGACTTTTGGGCTCCAGAAGTTTTTGGTAGAAAGATTTTTGGGCTCCAAAATCACTGTGGATGGTGACTGCAGCCATGATATTATAAAAACCTTTGCTCCTTGAAAGAAAAGCTATGGTGAACCAAGACAGTGTATTAAAAAAGCAGAAACATAACTTTTCCACCAAAGGTCTGTATAGTCAAAGCTATGGTTTTTCCAGTAGTCACGTATGGATATGACAGACCATAAAGAAGGCTGAGGGCCAAAAAATTGATGCTTTCAAACTGTAGTGATGGAGAAGATTCTTGAGAGTCTCTTGGACTGCAAGGAGATCAAACCAGTCAATTCTAAAGGAAAACAACCCTGAATATGCACTGGAAGGACTTATCCTGAAGCTGAAGCTTCAACTTTTGACCACATGATTTGAAGAGCCTATTTGATGCTGGGAAAGACTGTAGGCAGGAGGAGAAAGGGTGACAGAGAATGAGATGGTTGGATGGCATCGCTGACTCAATGGACATGAGTTGAGCAAGCTCTGGGAGATGGTGACGGACAGGGAAGCCTGGTGTGCTGCAGTCCGTGGGGTCACAAAGAGTCAGACCCAACTGAGGGACTGAACAACAACAATCCATGGATTTTTTTTTAATTATGAAAAACATTCCTTCAGTTCAGTTCAGTTCAGTCATTCAGTTGTGTCTGCTTCTTTGTGACCCTATGAATCGCAGCACACCAGGCCTCTCTGTCCATCACCAACTCCCAGAGTCCACCCAAACCCATGTCCATTGAGTCANACAACTGCATGTTAACCTACAACTATTTCAAAATGAAAAAATCTGGGACTCCCTTGGCAGTCAGTTCACTGGTTAAACTACACACTTCCGATGCAGGGGGGACGAGTTCAGTCCCTAACTGGGGAACTAGGATCCCACGTGCCCCACAGTGCAGCCAAAAGATAGTCAACATTTTAAAAAATCGCAATAAAAGATTCAGTTAAAGAGAAGGCCCAGTAGATTTCTATTTCTGCAGGAAATGGACCTTCAAAGATGGAAATCTTTAAACTTGAGCATTAAACTTGAAGGTAATTCAGATGTAGTCTATTTCACTCAGGGAAAAAAAATAGTGCAGTAAGTATTGTTGCGTAGAGGAAACTGTTTACTGAAGATGAAGCTTTGGCGGATGGAGCAGTCGCTATTCAGTTCAGTCTCTCGGTCGTGTCCAACTCTTTGCCACCCCATGGGTTGCAGCATGCCAGGCTTTCCTGTCCATCGGCAGCTCTGGGCGCTTGCTTTAAATCATGGCCATTGAGTCAGTGATGCCATCCAACCATCTCATCCTCTGTTGTCCCCTTCTCCTCCCGCTTTCAATCTTTCCCAGCATCAGGGTCTTTTCCAAAGAGTCAGTTCTTTTCATCAGATGGCCAAAGTATTAGAGTTTCAGCTTCAATATCACTCCTTCCAATGAATATTCAGGACTGATCTCCTTTAGGATGGACTGGTTGGATCTCCTTGCCGTCCAAGAGATTCTCAAGAGTCTTCTCCAGCACCAGAGTTCAAAAGCATCCATTCTTTCGTGCTCAGCTTTCTTTATAGTCCAACTCTCACGTCCATACATGACTACTAGAAAACCATACCTTTGACTAGACAGACCTTTGTCAGCAAAGTGATGTCTCTGCTTTTTAATACGCTGTCTAGGTTGATCACAGCTTTTCTCCCCAGGAGTAAGCGTCTTTTAATTTCACAGTTGCAGTCACCATTGCAGTGACTTTGGAGCCCAGAAAAGTAAAGTCTGTCACTGTTTCCACTGTTTCCCCATCTATTTGCCATGAAGTGATGGGACCGGATACCATGATCTTAGCTTCTTGAATGTTGAGTTTTAAGCCAGCTTTGTCACTCTCCTCTTTCACTTTCATTAAGATTCTCTTTAGTTGCAGTTGCTGTAGCTGACCGTTATGATGGGAGTGAAGGCTGTAAGAACTGTGGGGTGAACTGTGAATTAATATAACTGTGATAGTTACACTGAAGATGTTCAAAAAAGAAATAGGATTTAAAATTTCAAGACAGAGCCAGAGAACTAGGCCATTCCTGGCTTTTCTTTGTTTTCTTATCTCTTGTAGCCACAGGGCTTGTGCAGTCAAAAATTCAACAGAAGTGATCAGTGAGTTGCTAAACTGTAATATAATTGCGATATAATTGCAGCTGGCCAGATACATCGAATGGGAACAAGGTGCACTTAGGAATTGAAATGGGGATATTTGGGTGGATACAGATGACTGAGTTCCCCTGATTCCCAAAATCCAAAATTCAAGGAAACACCCTTGCCAGCAAAGGCAACCCCTCCCCCCATGGCATGAAGCCAAACTGCTTTCCCTGGAGGGCATGTAACAGCCTCTTGTGAAAATGAGAGTCCTCAGCGTCAGACTTTTTGAGACCCCATGGATTATACAGTCCATGTACTTCTCCAGGCCAGAATACTGGAGTGGGTAGCCTTTCCCTTCTTCAAGAGATCTTCCCAACCCAGGGATGGAACCGAGGTCTCCGACATTGCAGGCAGCTTCTTTACCAGCTGAGCCACAAAGGAAGCCCAAGAATACTGGAGCAGGTAGATTATCCTTTTTCCAGTGGATCTTCCCAACCCAGGAATTGAGCCAGGGTCTCCTGCATTGCAGGCGGATTCTTTACCAACTGAGCTATCAGGGAAGCCCAATTAGGAAGTTATTTTGTTGTGTTCCACACAGTCAAAGGCTTTAGCGTGGTTAGTGAAGCAGATGTTCCTCAGAAACTTGTTTGTTTTGTCCATGATCCAACAAATGTTGACAATTTGATCTTGGTTCCTCTGCCTCTTCAAAACCCAGCTTGTACATCTGGAAGTTCCGGGTTCACGTACTGCTAAAGCCTAGCTTGAAGGATTTTGAGCATAACTTTGCTAGCATGTGAAATGACATGAATGGACTTGAATCTGGGCAAACTCCAGGAGTTAGTGGAGGGCAGAGGACCCTGATGTGCTACAGTCCATAGCGTCGCAAAACGCTGGACATGACTTAGCAACTGAACAACAAAGGGCAAGGAAGTTATTTTGCAAGGAGATGCTGGTTCCTCTCAGAGACACTCACTCCACCACCCTTCTTTTGTCTCCAGACCTGTACAGAAAGTCTAATTCCAAAATGCCTCAGTCTGATCTTGGAAGTGGCTCACTCACAAGAAAGCAAGGAAAGGAAGGAGGGAGGGAGAGGAAGAGACGGCAGTCTTGACTAATAAATGAGCTGAGACCGGGGGCATGGCTGTAACTGGATTTTAAAGGTGCTAGGTCCAGGAGGAGGGGAGCTTGCATTAGAATGTACAGAATTACATTGGCAGAATGTCTCATTATATAAATGCATGTCACAGAGATTTGTGTGTTTTAACGATTCAGCTGAGAATGGTTCTAACAGCGCAGTTGGTGAATAAAATCTGGACTCACTAGTGGTCTTCATTAAACGACACTGAGATGCCAGAGACTCTTCAGAGAAGCAGAGAAGAAGGGATCCAGAACCCTGGGGTGGGCAGCTGGGAGAAGGCCGGAGTCAGTGCACACGCGCTGGCTGACTGGGTGAGGACTGACTCGTCTGCTCTCTCACTAAGGGCTAGTGCCCAGGGCTGCTACCAACCAGCTCCCTCACCCAAGCTTCTCCCCGCCAGAGCCCCTCCCCCAGAATGACTGTCACCAGAGTTTCCAGCCTAATACTCATCCCCCCACCCTAAAGTCTTCCCAAAGCTCAGTCACTGTTTACATGTGGGCTACCTTGCATTTTCCGAGTAAGTAGAATTTGCTTATTTGGTTGACCAGCCTGAGGATATAAACCTGAAACGCTGTAGATAAAGCGACAGATGTCTGTTTATACAGTTTGTTTCTCACGCTGACCACAAACGATTTGCCATCAGGATTATCTAACAGTGTTTTACCTTATAAACGCTACTCTTATGTTTTCTCTGTTCACCTGTCATGTAATGGTTTTCGTTACTCTCCACGGACATCCTCGGCATAAACCCTTGACATTCATTTTTAAACTCCTTTTCATTTTGAACATTTTGTAGGATTCCCTTGGTGGTCCAGTGGTAAAGAATCCACCTGCCAAAGCAGGGGACCTGGTTAAGCCCCTGGTCCAAGAAGATGCCACATACTTCGGGGCCACTAAGCCCGTGCGTGCTCACAGCTAATGAGCCCTGTGCCCTGCAGCGAGAGCAGCCGCCGCTGTGAGCCGCCCGAACAGCACAGCTAAAGAGCAGCCGCCCGCCAACTCGCCGCAACTAGAGAAAGCCCGCCTGCAGCAACGGAGACTCGGGGAGGCAGAAGTAATAAAGGAAGAAAGAAACTGCTAAGAGAAAAGCAAACTTTGTGAAGGACACAGAGTAGAGAAAATAGTGAAATATTTTCGGTGGGTCTACCACCCCGATTCAACAGTGAACTTTTGCTAAATGTACTGAAGATGCCCTTCTTCCCCCCACCCCATCCCTTCCCCACCAGGGATCAAACCCGCGCCTCCCGCAGTGGAAGTGAACCTGATTACCTTAGCTTGGGACTTGAACTAATATCAGTTCAGCCCAGTCGCTCAGTCATGTCCGGCTCTTTGCAGCACTCACACAGCTGGGACCAGAACTCAGCCAAAGTCCAGTTTGGGGGACTCTAACCCACGTGGCCAGGACTTGAACCCATCTAAAACCCACAGTACCTGGTTTCAGGACCTACAGAAGCTTGATGTCTCATTGCAGAAAGGATTCAGTGAGAGACAAGGTGATACATAATAAGTAGATTTATTTAGAGATAAACACACTCCGAAGAGAGAGTGTGGGCNAGTTTGGGGGACTCTAACCCACGTGGCCAGGACTTGAACCCATCTAAAACCCACAGTACCTGGTTTCAGGACCTACAGAAGCTTGATGTCTCATTGCAGAAAGGATTCAGTGAGAGACAAGGTGATACATAATAAGTAGATTTATTTAGAGATAAACACACTCCGAAGAGAGAGTGTGGGCCATCACAGAGGGTGAGTCTGGCAGCCCAAGATGGGGCGTGGTTAGTTTTTATGCACTGGGTCATTTCATAGGCTTAATGACTATGCTAAAGCCTTTGACTGTGTGGATCACCACAAACTGTGGAAAATTCTGAGAGAGATGGGAATACCAGACCACCTGACCTGCCTCTTGAGAACCCTTTATGCAGGTCAGGAAGCAACAGTTAGAACTGGACATGGAACAACAGACTGGTTCCAAATAGGAAAGGGAGCATGTCNGGGGGGCCCAGAGGCCTGCCACCCGCCCGCCAGGAAACAAGAGCCTGTGGCTAAATGCAGACACACGGTCTCAGTGCGGAGGCCTGAGTCACTGCTCCTGGACGTCAGCTCTCATTACCCACTCCCGCCCCTGTGCCTCCCCCGCCCCCATTCCTGAGGCGTCACCCACACAGGCACTAGATCTCCTGGCTCCAAAGGCCAGGAGGGGCCCTGAAAGGTCATTAAGGCCATCCCCCTGTCTCTGCGCCTGTCTCTCCCTTCAGACTCTAGGGACAGAAGGGGCTTCAGCCATGACGAAGTATCTTCAATCCCAGACCTGCCAGGGCACCTCAGCCTCCTGGAGGAACTTTCAACAAACACAGACTCTTCCCACATACCCAGAGACTATCTGATGGGAATCTCCTCCCGTCAGCCCCCTGCTCGGCCAGCCCACAGGCCAACGTTTGGAAACCACTCACGGCTCAGCAGGCAACTGCTGAACAGCGGCTCTGTGCTGGGCACTGTCCGGGTTCCGGGGGCCCGTGACTGTGATGAACAAGGCAGAGCCAGGGCCCTGCCCATGGCTCTCGCGCCCCCCTCGTTGGAAGAAGCGAAGTGCCAGTCGCTCAGTCGTGTCCCACTCTGTGATCCCATGGGTTGTAGCCCACCAGGCTCCTCTGCCCCTGGGATTCTCCAGGAGAGAATACTGGTGTGTGGGTTGCCATTTCCTCCAGGGAATCTTCCCAACCCAGGGATGGAACCTGGGCTTCCTGCGTTGCAGGTGGATTCTTTACAGTCTGAGGCCCCATGGAAGCCCTCACTGGACAGAAGAGGAAACCGAGGCTCCGAGCAGTGAAGGACCAGTCAGGTGACACAGCTGTCCTGGTGTCAAGCCTGCCCTCCGCCCCACGGCCTGACGCAGAAGAAGGAGACGCCGGGGGCTGGAAAACGGGGCCTGGCTCTGGGGGGACTCGCCGCGGGCACAGTGTCCACCCGCCGCCCCCTCCCCAGGTTCGCGCTGCTCGCAGGGCTGGGGATGAGGTGTGGCCGTGTGCTGCTGGCTGGCCAGCCGAGGCTGCCTGAGACCGGAGATGCGGGCTTGGGTGCCAACAGGGCAGCCGGTGACGCTGTCACTCTGCACAGGTTGGAAGCCGATCAGTGGTGGGCCCCGGTCCACGCGAAGCAGTGAGCCCCCACCCCACCCCTCACAGCACACACGCGCTCCTAGCTTGGACTGACTTGGCCTGACGTCTGGGGGCAGAGAGTGGCTCGGGGTCTCAGGAGTTTAAATCACTGAAGGACCATCATGATTTTCAGGAAGGAGGTGCTGTCTGGAAGAGGGCAGGAGTTGTCCCAGATCTCTGGCCCAAATCTTCAAAGAATGATATTGGGCAGAGATCCTCTGCTCTCTGCCTAAACCCTCGTCCTGAATGCTTAAGCCACAGGGGCTGCAGGACTCTGGGCAGAGGAGGAGCCACCGCGTCCGGGCCCGGGCTCGGCATCTGCTCTGTGGCCGTAGATGAGTGAGTGCGCCTCTCCGATGCTCCGTTTATTATTACTGCATCTTTGCCGTGTGTGGACACTGTGCTCGACCCTCCTCCAAGTTAGTGAGTGCTCAGGGTAACCCTGGCAGGTGAGAGCTGTCAGCCCATTTCAAAGAAATGGAGCCTCGGAGAGGCAAGGGTGCTTGCCCAGGGTCAGAGGCTGAGGGACAGAGCCCAGAGTTTCACCCTGGTTTGCCTGGCTCCCAAG
Organism: Neotragus moschatus; assembly: GCA_006410615.1. Classification (NCBI taxonomy): domain Eukaryota; kingdom Metazoa; phylum Chordata; class Mammalia; order Artiodactyla; family Bovidae; genus Neotragus; species Neotragus moschatus. The sequence goes on from SJYA01000202.1 coordinate 33,260, forward strand.
CCTGGACACCTCTCCAAGATCCTGCCTGGATGACCTGCCTCACTCAGAGCTGGGGGCAGGGGGCCGACAAGCTGGAGCAGGAACAGGGAGTTGGGGCGGGGGTAGGAACCTGGACTAGATCCTCACGTCCAGACGCCCCAGTCTGTGAAACTGCCTCTCCCACCACAGCACCCCAGGGGCAGTGGTTGTGCTTGAGGCTTCTGGGTAAAGGCCACAGACTTTCTCCTGCCCCAACAGAGCGTGGAGCGGGTGCGTCAAGCTCCTCCTCCCGGCAGCCCTGTCGGGCAGGGACAGCATCACCGTTTGGGTGGCCTTTCCACTCTCCCTCCCCTGATCCTCCAAATCCCTCCCGTGCCGACTCTGAGAGTCTGCAGCTCTGACCTTCAGCCCCTGCAGATGACCCCTACCTGTCCTGTTGCATCACGAGCACCCCCTCCCAGGCCCTCCGGCCAGCCTGCAGCTCAGGTGGGTGCCCCCTGCCTCTGCGTGGCTCTGGCAGGTTGGGGAGCTCCCGCCCTGGCCCCTCCTGGCAGCTCTGGCCTGTGCTGCTCGGCTGGCCGGGGCAGTTCCAGTCGGTTTGTCAAGGACATTCTTAATGGCCAGGGTGAACGCCGGCAGGGAGGGGCGGGGAGGAGGGGGGCCAGGGTGTTGATTGGTGGAATGCACACCTGTCCAGGTGCACCTGAGTTGCAAGCAAAGGACTCTCTGTCAGAGGCGCGCTGGCTGGGGCCACAGCGGAGGAGACTGACCGAGGTGAGGGGCCGCGGGGTACAGCGCCAGGATGGACTTGGATGAAACCTGCCAGGACCAGCGCAGGGCGGGAGTGGGAGGCTGGGGACAAGGAGGCAGCAACGCCTTTTGACCCTCAGGAGCTCTCCCTCTGGACCTGGGGTTTTCTTGCCCCAAGCCTCAGCTGTGGGGGCAGGGGCTCAGGGATGGGCCTGGGGACTCCACAGTGAGACAGTGACTCCCCTGGGTGAGGAGGCTGCCCCGAGCAGTGGTAACAGTCAAGCATCCTGGGACGCTTGGTTGAGTGATGACTCCCAGAGAGCTGGGGGCCCGGCCTTGGTCAACCAGCTGCTAAACATGGAAGGGGCCGCTCTAAACCCCCAGCGCCACCCCGCATGTTAACACACACACACACGCAGCCTCGAGGACCCCCTCAGGAATGAAGGCACATCAGAGCTGTGTCTGCCCCTGAAAACGCCTCCTTTCCTTCCTATCCGGGAAGCAGAGATGGGAAGGGCCCATGGGAAGGGCCCGGTGGCAGGGAGGGGAAGGGCCTTGGAGCCGCCCACCAGGGTCTATCCGTCTGCTGGTGCACTCCCTCAGGGGCCGATGGAGGAGCTGATGGGGCTTCGTGAGGGCTCCTCGGGGAAGCCTGTGACTCTCCAGGAGCTCTGGGGCCCATGTCCCCGCCTCCGCCGAGGCATCCGAGGTGAGTGCTGGGCTCCGCATCCCCGGCCCCCTGTGGGAGTCCCCTCACGACAGCACCCTGCCCAGCCCGCCTCCCCACTCGCCTTGGAGCCTGGGAGCAGCCCCTCCTTCCCCTGGTCCAGTGTTTCCTGGGTGACGGGACGGAGGGAGGGGGTCTGTCCGCCTGTCTGTGGGTCAGACTTGCTCGTGGCTGGCTCTCTGCTTTTCGGGAACACGGCCCCCAGGTCCTGGGACGACAGAGCAGTCTCTCTAGAGGCCAGTGTTCTCTCCGCCTCCACTTGCCACAAACCCTGCCGTCCCGCAAGTGAGGCAGAGCCCCCTCCCAGGCTCCCAGGACTGGCCCACCCGACCCCAGCCCCACACAGCACCTTCCCTCCCTGCCCTCCCCGGCGCTGGGCTCTGACCCGCTGCCCCTGCCCCAGGTGGCCTGGACTGGCTGAAGCGGAAGCTGTTCCGCGTGGGCGAGGACTGGTACTTCCTGATGGTCCTCGGGGTGCTCATGGCCTTGATCAGCTTCACTATGAGCTTCACCGTTGGGCGTGTGGTCCGAGGTAACCCCCCCAGCCCCGACACACCCGCCCGCTCAGGAGCCAGGCCTCCAAGCACGCTCTCAGGATGCTGTGGCGGGGCGGGCCGCCAGGTGCAGTGGGGGCAGGGAGGGCGCTGGGTCTGGTCCTGGCATGCTGGGTGACCCTGGGCACCTCCCTGGGCCTCAGACTCCGTGTCTGCACAGTGACAAGAGACCAAACCGTCCTTCCCCTGAGCTTTATGCCACTGCTGCCCGCTGCCTCTGCTCCCTCTGCCCTGGTCTCAACCCAGTAACCCTGGGTAGGGCCTCGTCTAGACCACCAGGCACAGAACAGTCCCTCCCCATGCTTCCACAGGCTCCCTCCCCATGCTTCCACAGGCTCCCTCCACCCGAGGTCCCCCTGCCAGGGGAGTGAGGGACAGGAAGTTGCTCTGGTGTCATTACAAGGATCTGCCGGGCACCAGACCCTGTCTGGCTTTCTTACAATCACCCTGTAAGGGAGTGACCATCAGAGCCCATTTGACAGATGGGAAAACAGAGGCCCAGCAATGTTGAGCAGCTTGCAAAATGTCACTCAGCTAAGGGGTGGCAACGCCGAGATGAGGATCCAGGGTCCTGCCCCTCCTCCTGGGGGTCTGCCGCTCTCAGGGCGGCCTCGGCCACCTCTCTGCGGGCGGCCTCTGGGCGTGCACTTTCCGGCCGGCAGGCGGGTGTCTGAGGGCTGTGCGCCTGTGGACGGCTCCCTGATGCCCCGCTGTCCCCAGCACACAAGTGGCTGCACCGGGAGATCGGGGACAGCCACCTCCTCCGGTACCTCTCCTGGACCGTGTACCCTGCGGCCCTGGTCTCCTTCTCCTCAGGCTTCTCTCAGAGCATCACGCCCTTCTCGGGAGGTAAGCCCAGCCACCACGGTCCGCGAAGCCAGGCTCGGAAGAGTCGTGGCACTTGCCCGAGGTCCGCCTGTGTGCCTTGCCCGGCAGTGACTGCCGGCCAAAGACATCCTGCTGGGGGACAGCAGGAAGCAGTAACCTCACTTCTCGGCCGCGAAGCCGGGCTCGGAAGAGTCGTGGCACTTGCCCGACGTCACACAGTGAACAGGACAGATCCTTCCTTCTCGGGTCAGCGCTGGCCCTGCTCTGAGGGGCTCATGGAGGCGCACATCTCTGCCAGGCCTCACGGCTCTGCCTCCGGCCCCGGCCAGCAGAGTGGGGTGCAGGGGTGCGCCACGGGGGGCAAGGTCTGAGAGTCCCTCCTAGCTACCCCCATCCTGCAGTGGCATCTAGCAGGCCCAGCTGGAGGAAGGTGGGTGTTCACATCCCCTCTCTGACCCTCAGCTTTCTCATCCGCAGAAAGTGAAAAGTGTTAGTCACTCAGTCACATTTGACTGTTTGTGACCCCGTGGACTGTAGCCCGCCAGGCTCCTCTGTCCATGGAATTTTCCAGGCAAGAACACTGGAGTGGGCAGCCTGTCCCTTCTCCAGGGGCTCTTCCCGACCCAGGGACTGAAGCCAGGTCTCCTGGTTGCAGGTGGATTCTTTACAGTCTGAGCCCCTAGGGAAGCCCTCATCCGCAGAATGAGTTTACAGCCCCTCACTGACAGGGTTTAGGGGACCTGACAAGGCCCGAATGTGAAACTCTGTGCAGGGTAAAGGCATAAGGACTAATCTGAAGGTGGTCCCTCCTCTTGCCCCCTGTCCCTCCACCCCACCAAGGTTCTGGAATTCCGGAGCTGAAGACCATCCTGTCAGGCGTGGTCTTGGACGACTACCTGGACATCAAGAACTTCGGGGCCAAGGTGGTGGGCCTCACCTGTACCCTGGCCAGCGGCAGCACCATCTTCCTGGGCAAAGTGGTATGGACGGGCATGAGGGCACCACTCCCCGCCGCTGCCCTACACCCCCGCTGCCTTTTCTGCATCACCCGCTGAGACTGGGTCAGCAGGAACTCAGGCCAGTGCCTGCCTGAGGGTGGAGGCAGGCCAGGTCCCCAGAGTGCGACTCAGGAGCCTGGGAGGTGGCATGGAGGGGGGGGCACGCCGTCCCTGGATGAGCAGGGGCCCTGGGGCAGAGGGAGGGGAAGGAGAAGAGCAGGGCTGGGTCTCCGCCCAGGCCCGCCCGCACCTGTGCCCACATCTCCCGGCAGGGCCCCTTCGTGCACCTGTCTGTGATGATCGCGGCCTACCTGGGCCGGGTGCGCGCCAAGGCCACCGGGGAGTCCGAGGTAAGGGGCCTGTGGGGACCCCCTCCGTTGGAGGAATGAGAGGGAGGGGTGGGCTGGGGCTGGCTCTCAGCCAGGGACTCTGGATCCCTCCAGAACAAGAGCAAGCCTAACGAAATGCTGGTGGCCGCGGCGGCGGTGGGCGTGGCCACGGTGTTCGCAGCGCCCTTCAGCGGTGAGGCCCCCGGGTCCCACACCCAGCCCCGGCTCCCCCACACCCGCCGGGGCCCCCCCAGCTCCCGGGCTCCCACGCCCGCCCCCACGCCCCCGGCGCAGCCCGGCCACTCCGCCCGGCGCAGGGACCTGGGGGCAGATGGGGCGGTCGCGGTCCTTCCCGCCGCCTTCCCGGGAGCGCTGACCGTCCCCAGGGTGGCGGGCGGCGCGGGTGGGCGCAGAGACGCGCGGCGGTCCCCTGGACAGACTTGGGCTTTAAACTCAGCCCCTCTGCGCGTCCCGGAGCGGCTGAGCCTGGCTCTCAGCCTCACTCCTCGTCTGTGAAATGGAGTGGGCACCCTCCCCACCGCAGGGGTCAGGATGGGGGCGCCGGTTCCCGTCGCGCGTGCCCGCCCTCGGCTTCAGCTCAGAACCAGGAGCGGGTGACCCTGCCCCAGCACGGCGGGCTCTCAGCCCCGTGTCGCCCCTAGGCGTCCTGTTCTGCATCGAGGTCGTGTCCTCTCACTTCTCGGTCTGGGATTACTGGAGGGGCTTCTTCGCGGCCACCTGCGGAGCCTTCATGTTCCGGCTGCTGGCGGTCTTCAACAGCGAGCAGGGTGAGCGCCGCCCGAACCCTGCCCCTGCCCCCTGCCCCCTGCTCCTGCCCCCTGCCC